>JZKD02S2143184.1:0-10756 GCA_000966675.3 Picea glauca
AACAAAACATGAACCTAGGGTTCGATTCTGGACTGAGGAATGCTCTTTTGTACTCAGACTTTCTATGCTAATACAGATCACAGGTTCCTTTCAGCTTTGATTGTCAGCTTTTCACATTTTCTTCTGCATCATTATCTGTGTTGTCAAGCTTTGAATGGTTGTTATCCCATTGTTTAGCTCATAACTTGATAATAAGTCTTTCGATTGTCTCTTAGACCTTGCTTTGCACTGGTTTAGTGATAATTTGTTCTCCACCCACTTTAAAGCCACTTGCTGATTAATCAATTCTTGAGAGCANTGTCTATTTGTTTATCATTTTCATGTTTGAATGCTTTAAGCTGCATTGAGTTGTCCCATTGATCCACCTTCATAAAATACAAAAAACATCCATTTCTTAAGTTACCAAGCACCTCTGGTCTGCAACCACAGAGGGTTTCTTGGAGTGATAACACACCCAACCTTAGAACAGAACAGCCAATCTACTTGCTCCATTCACCCCCTAGCTTGACCATGAATCCATGAGGGCGAGCTCCAAAAATCCTCTTTAGCTATCGTCCTCTTTCAAAATCAGAAAAAGTATCATTGCCTCACACTCAGAAACCAGTGCTCATAACAACAAGTTATATTCATCTTCCTAGCATACTAGGTAGCATCCTACCTCCTCCTATATTCTATATATGAAAAAGCATCTTGTGCCTAGGTCTTTTTCCCTTGGGAATTTTCGTAGATTTACAAATCTATGATTTTCAGGAGCTGCCAATGGCCAAATTCCTGATTTACCACTTGTAAAATTCATCCCTGAGGTAGTTCAAGCATGTTCCCCACTCATGGAGTCATGGTAAGCTGAATTCAACCTGGTTGTTCCATTTGTCCTTCAGCAATAAATATAAAAAAATATTTGTCACTTACAAGTGTCATAATCAAAGAGTTGGTTGAGAAAATCAAATCTTTGCCCAACAATCACAATAATTAATTACAATTAACCAAAATCTAAATTCGAAATTGTCATAAATGGCAATAATTTTCCAAATTTGAATTTGCCAAAAATGGAAATAAATTCTTAAGTGCATACATACTTTAATAATAATTTATTTTTGGGGATATTACATCATTTCCCCCTTCAATACAACACTATCCTCAATGTTCATCCCTTTCTCAGAACAGGGTTGGATAAGATTTCTGCAAATCTTCCTCCAATTCCCAAGTGGCCTCCTAAGGACTAAAGTGCTTCCATTGCACTTTTACCTGGGCGACAACTCTATTTCGTAGTGTTATTTATGTCCTGTCTAGAATGTGCAGAGGTTCTGCTTGGAACTTTCCTTCTGGTTCCACCTGCACCATGTTCCAATCGATCATGTGAGAAGGATCATGAACATAATTTTTTAACAAAGAAACATGAAATACATTATGAATTTTCATATTTGCAGGAAGTGCAAGTTGGTATGCCACGGGTCCAATTCGAGCTAAGATCTTGAAAGGGCCACAAAACCTAGGCGCCAACTTGGAAAAGTTTCCTAGCTTTAATGAACTTCTTCTTGCTTTGACTTTTAAATACACGTGGTCTCCAACTTGAAATTCCTAGTGTCTTATTTTTAGGTACGCGTAACTTTTTTGTCTGTCTTGTGCCTCCTTTTGTTGTACTTTTCTTACCGTATTCTCTATTTCCTGGAGCATTTCTTGTCCTACCATGATTTTTTCAACTGGGTTATCCCAGCTAATAAGAGTTGTACACTTTCTATCCTACAGTACTTCAAAGGGGCTCATCTTAGCCGATGTCTGGTAACCATTATTGTATGCAAATTCCACCAAGTGCAGGTAGTCTTCCCACTTACTTGGTTTCTTCCTTACGTACATTCGTAGCATACCTTCCACGATTTGGTTCGTTCATTCAGTCTGCACATCCGTTTGTGGATGGTAGTTTGTGCTAAAATTCAAGTTAGTATTCAACACTGCAAACAATTCTTTCCAAAACGTAAATGTAAATTTTACTTCTCTATCTGAAATTACCATTTTAAGAATACCATGTAGTCTATAAATTTCCTTCATGAATATTTCAGCGATGTTAATAGCTTTATATGTAGATTTTATAGGAATAAAATGTGTAGACTTGTTAAGATTATCAATTACTACCATAATTGAATCATTATGTTTTTTAGTTCTAGGAAAACCTGTGATAAAATCCAGTGATATAGTCTCCCATTTCCATTCTGGTACAGGTAAAGGCTGCAACAGGTCGGCCGGATGTTGGTGCTCAGCCTTCACTTGTTGACAATATTGGCACTTAGACAAGTATTATGTTGTCTCGCCTTTCATATTAGGCCAATAAAATAACTTCCTTAGTGTTGTTACCATTTCCAGTATCCTGGATGACCAAAATATGGTTTCTTGTGTACTTCGTCCAGAACTGTTAGCTTTAATTCAGCAGAATCTGGTATGTATAACCTGTTTTTGAATCTAAGTAGACCATTTTTTTCCAAACTCGGATCTGTTCTGTCTAAATTTTTTGCATTATTTTGTAAATCTGCCACTGTTTTAATGTATTTTTCATCATTATTACTTGCAGCCTTTATCCTTTGCTCAATATCGCTTTCTGCCCTACTAATGTTTATATCAAACAACGCATGAATTCTTCTACTTAAAGCATCTGCCACTTTGTTTTACTTACCCTTGATGTGTCTTACCTCGAAATTGAATTTGTTCAAGAAGGCCAGCTATCTTGCTTGCCTTGTGTTAAGGTCTGGTTGACTAAACAAGAATTTCACACCACTCTTATCAGTTAGCAGCAGAAATTTTTTGCCCATTATATAGTGTCGCCACATTTTTAATGCATGGATGACAGCGGCTAATTCCAAGTCATGAGTGATGTAGTTTCATTCATGCTCTTTTAGTTTTGGGGACTTGTAACAAATAACGTGCCCTTCTTGAGTTAGGAAACCTCCCAAACCTTCTTTTCTCGCATCCATGCAAACTATGAAGTCTTTATCCGGGTCTTCTACCCTTAAAATGGGTGTGGTTGTTAACAATTCTTTTAACTTATTAAAATTATCCTGACATTTCGGTGACCAATTAAACTCGGTTCCCTTCTTCTGTAGGGATGTGATAGGGTATGCAATCTTAGAGAATCCCTCTATAAATCTGCGGTAGTACCCAGTGATTCCCATGAATGATCAGGTGTACGCTATGTCCTTAGGAATAGGCCATTCCATGATGGCTCGTATCTTCTCTGGGTCGACTGCAATACCTTCTTTAGATATTACATGTCCTAGGTACTGTATTTTCTTTTGATAAAAGTCACATTTGTCGAATTTAGCATACAGTTTGTGTTTTCTTAAAGTTTTCAATATTATCCTTAGATGTTCTTCGTGTTCTTTTTATGTTTTAGAATACACTAGGATATCTTTAATAAATATCAAAACAAACTTATCCAAGTATTGACTCAAAATGTTGTTCATTAAACACATAAATGTTGTTGGTGCATTAGTGAGACCAAACGATATAACAACAAATTCATAATGTCCATATTTCGTCCTGAATGTTGTTTTACTTATGTCTTCATCCTTTATTCTAACCTAGTGATAACGAGATCTTAAATCCAACTTAGAAAAAATATTTTCCCCAACTACTTGATCAAACATATCGTTGATCTAGGTAGGGGGTATTTGTTATTAACAGTCATTTTGTTTAACTGTTTGTAATCAATACATAATCTTAGAGTTTCGTCTTTATTTTTTTTTAAAAGGACTGGTGAGACACTTGGCCTAATGTATTCCTTTTCCAACAGTTCTTGTAGTTGAATCTTTAACTCTGTTAATTCAAGTAAACTCATTCGGTAGGGTGCCTTATATATAGGAGTTGAACCAGGCAACAAATCGATAGAGAAGTCTATCTCTCTTCTTGGGGGCAGTTCAAGTATTTTGTCAACAAACAAATCTCTAAAATCATGTAAGACGGCAAAATCTTCTAGGCTAGGTTTATTTTCTTTTTCCAATAGATTTGTCACTTGGATAGCATAAATCTGACAACCTTTTCTCATGCACTTCTTAAATTGCATTGCTGAAATCTACCTAACTGAGACTGGTTTTCGTATGCCTTGTACTATCCTAACAGTGTTTTTTTCGTCTTTGTAAGTGAGTGATTTTTCATAACAATCCAAAACTTCTTTATGCCTCTCTAACCAATCCATCCCAATAATCATATCGTAAGACCCTAACGGTAGAATATTCAGATTTATATTTGTGTTTTGACCACCTAAACTGAACTCACAGTCAAAAATGAAATCGGTTACTTTTCTTTTTGTTCATGTTGCTAGTTGTACTAGCCAATATTTTGCATGCCTTACTTTCTTAAGTTTATTTTAATCCACTACACCAGGAGCAACATAACTCAAAGTAGCCCCTAGATCAATTAAAATAGAAACACGATTATTGTTAACTTTACCTTCAACTTCCACTACAGTGGACTGGTGATCATCTTGTCGGCCATCCACGACTGCATTGATCCTGTGTACGCTTCTGCCCACATCTCCCATTGTAGAGGCTTCCTGCAGTTTGTGAACTGTATTCCTTGTTGTCGAAGTTAAGCGCGAACAGTTCCTCCTTAAGTGAGGTTCTCCACATTCCTATCATTTTAACAGTTCTTTGGGGTTGTCCCCAAACTTCTTGGTTCCCAGATTAACTAGTTTACCTCCTCCTTGGGTGTTTTGGTTATTGGAGTGAAAATATTTCCTTGCAAAGCTCTTTGCTACATTCCAGAAAGGGGTTGGTTGATATACCTTCTTTCGTTGGTTCATTCTGTCTTGTTTCTTGTCTTTCCAAGCCTTGGGAAATTCAGACCATTGTTTGTATTGATCGTAACACGTTCGATCCTTCTTGAAAACTTCGCTTAAGGACTTGGGATTGTTGAATTTGATTTTGTCCCTATAGGACTGTGGTAAACAACTTAGGAACCGCTAAATTTTTACTTTGTCTTCCCGAATATAAGGCACGAACCTTAATAATTCCAGGAATTTGTTTATTAGGTCATCCATAGTCATTCGACCGAGTTGTAGCTCATAAAACTCTTTGGTCTTTTTTTCGTAGTAACTTTCAGACAAATATTGTTTCTTAAAGTATTTCTTAAAATCCGACCACTTCATTTTTTTTCCTTTAGGCCCTTGGCCAACTTCAGGTCTTTCCACCATATACTTTCTTTTCCTTTCAAGTTATAGATTTTCATTCTAACTTTCATGTTGTTGGAATAATTGTAGATCTGGAATACTTTTTTATGTCAAGTAACCATGCTTCAACCTCCTCCCCTGTCCTGGATTCTCCATCAAAGGCGGACAGTTTGATTTTCTTAAACTCTCCTTCCAGGTGGTCCATATGTTTCCTCTTTCTTCTTGCAGTTGTTTTATCTTCTGCTGATGGTGTGCCTTCGGAAGAGTTGTCCCCTTTTTCTCCTTCAGGACCAGAATTTTTGGAGGCCCTTTTGTTGACCTCTTCTTCCTCATTATTTTCCTTTGGGATATTCTTTGTTACTATGATATGCATCAGTACTTCATTTATTTCCTGTTGTTCTTGTTGTGCCTTTTTCAGTTTCTCATTGTCTGCTTTGAAAACTTGCAGTTCCACAATAGATTTCTCATGGTTTCCAGAACCTGGGTAGTTGAACTTCCTTCATTGTTCTACCTAGGTTCTTTAGGAGGTCCTTGCTCAAGATTCTCCTCAAGTCTGATCTCTACTTCATTCTGTTATGCCATTATCACAACAGAAATAAAGTTTTTATGTTTGTAATAGTAAATGTTTTGTTAGTTTTTCATTAAACAGAAAGCATGTGCTAAGAAAACATTTTTGGCCCTATTTAAGGTCCAAGTGTTGTAACCTTTGCTCTGATACCATATGTAATGTACTCCAAAATTACCAACTAAAAAAAAAATTGTTAGGTGCATTAAAACTCCCTTACTCAGTTATACTTAATTTGCTTACGACTAAAATATGATGGTCAGAATACGACGTGTACTTATTTATATTATCAGCGAATGAAATAAGATGATTACCCTTTCCATGAACTCATGCTTATTATTATTACTCCAACATGTGTTACCACTTGCCAAAACAAGTTAAGGTGTGGCCTCTTCATGACACTATGAACTGGTCAGGACCATAATGTCGATAGTAACTCTAGCCTATAAAGTTCTTACTTTTATTAGGGTACCCACCAAAGCCTTTCACTAGAGTTCCATAATCAATAATTCATGATACTTTCTTCCTCACATCAAAACTGAAGGGGTACTTCAGACTTCATTATGACAATCCCAAACAATCCATATCCTTTTCTTTAATAAGGTCCCTTATAATTCTATATAACAATAGCTTACTAAAACATTGTTATTAGAAACAAACCCATTATCATAAGGATTCTTATATATATAATTATCCAAGGAAACACATACTTTATTTGAGTTTATATGAAATCAAAGTCGGGTGTATTACCCAAACAGGTTACCCTTGGTCATGTACGGTCTCTTGTAATGACCATACCCTAACTGAAATGCACATCCTAACTATCACAGCACTAGACGTTCTTGTCAGTTTTCTTGTTATCGTTTCAAAACAGTAGTTACCGGGTTTTCTACATACCATATGGACATCGACAGGGTCACTTGATTCCATGCGTTAAAACTGGGGTTAGAAACCTACCTGACATGTCAAGTCATCACCCTAAAGCTTATTGTCCATCGTGGAAGCCATTCAATTTCACGACGAGGATTAGCACTAACAGTGTTAATGGGCTTGGTTCAATGCCCAGTTAATACTTGTCTGGCACTACATTGAAAATCTTTGGTTGGGAGTTATGAGGCTTCCTGCACAACACTGGTCCTAGGACATTTTCACCAAAGCGGATGTGTCAAGTGCCTACAGTCACATAGCCCAGGGCCCGAGGCATATAATCACCATTACTTTGCGATACGAGGGAACTTGGGTATCTACTATTCCATTTCTCTTTTGTCTCTTATGCATCTCAGTGAAAAATCATCTACGTTAGTCTCTGTAATATCGCTTTGCATATCTACTGGTGGCGAGGGTGTCCCTATTCTATGTAGGGCAAGAATAGCGATAATTGTCTGTCTGGTTTCCTCCATTACCAAGTAAGTTCTTAAATCTCTAACGCATTGAAGTTAACTGTAGAAGAAATAAAATAGACGGTCGATTGTGATTTAGGTCTGTCTCTGTAACTAGTCCTTTTAAGATTGTTGGATGGGGCCTTTATTCTCAATAATCTTAACCTTCTAGAATACTACTATCCATGCTTTGGATGATAAAACATATTTCTAACTCGTGGTGGCTTACGGTTTTGTCTCTCCCGTGAGAATAGCCATTTGCTACTAGAAGGGTTTCATTGCTTGTAATCCATTTCCCGCAGGTGGTTTCTTTTTTGTTTTCTTAACTCAGGGAAATCTCGAAGTGCTATTAGGTTTTGTCCTCGGACGCCTCTTTAATAATATAGACTTGTATTTTAGTGGAAATACTCATGGTATACCTATCGTCGAGCTCTTCCGTTATTAGAAACCAGTTATTGTAACCCCAAACGAATTCAGCATACGGTTTTCCTGTAGAGAAATTTGTATAACAAGGTTCTCTGTGTATTTTGTTCTAAGAAAATTTTCCATTCGTGAGGTTTTCTCGTCAAGACCAGGCCTTGATTATGTTACTTAAACTCACACCTTTAACTAGTTGTTCACATACTGTGTTCTCTGTAGGTATGGATGTAGTTTTAATACTCCGTTTGATTTAGTGCTAAGTCTTCAAGCTATCGGCTCTTGCCTCTGGCATACTGTGGAAAATTTTGCATTCTCGGATTTAAAGTTGTGAAGTCATAAATCTATTCATGTAGCTGCAGCGAGGATTTCTTATTGTTGTGTAAGGTTTTTAACAAAATAACTCTATTTACCCTTTCATATTCATACATGCATAGATATAACTTCAAGGCTTCCATCGTGTATACTCCTTCTAGAGTCTTAGATATATTCAAGGGTTTACCCTCACTCTCTATTCTGGAAAGTTAGATGTCTATTTGTGTACATTTCATTTTAATTCGCGTCCAGGAAAAGAACTTTAAATTACCCATAACCATGTCTATGATTGCACTTTTCTTTAATTTCAAATGTAGGTTTAGTTAATCATAAGAATCAGTATCGTAACCTTATATGTGATCTGAGTCGAGTAACTCTGTATATCATGGCTTATATTGTGCATTCTTTAAAGTCCCAATTATGCTTTATATATGTTGCATGTTTAATAACGTTTAATTGTTGATACATTCTAAGCAATTGATTATTCTTTTTTGGTTACAAGTCTAATGATGGGACCCCTGTTTCTGTGGCAAGGATACCCATCAGCCATTTCAAAATCCACTTCTCCCCTCTGAGTTATGGACAATTCTCTTAGCGTCGATGATGGAGCAAGGAAACCCACGTTATCTTCAAGCTAAGTGATTGTTCGCGTGTTAAAACTGAAATGCTTTAATTTCTTGAATTCGTTTTTGAACATTACTCTATCTTTGATATCTATTTTTTGTTCATTTCTTTTCATAACTCTATTACTGACGATCTCAGTCTTCTCTTGTAGGACTTAATCGTTCGGCGGCTTGGGGATTTACGAGGCCACCCCACTCGAAAGGTATTCAAGTTCCAACTTACAACATTGAAAGAAAAAATAACCATCCAGATTTAGTTAAAGTGAAACAGGTTTCTCCCTAGGATACTATTATCATGTTAGTTTCACACCAGGTTCCTATAGAAAACTGGTTACTTGTATCTTCAACCATAAAGGAAAGGACAGAGGGGAAAACCTTGTACTGAATATGAATTTCACTATTCAATAGTTATGGTCGCATATAATGTGTAGAGTTTAAAGACTCGTTTAAGTATTGTACCAGCTCTGTAATAGATAACATGTTGTATGTATTTATGTCACTGGACATTTGCTTCTGAGATTACTGAAATGAAAAGTATTGTAATCTTCTACTACACTTAATTCAGTCAGATTTAATGAATCCATGAGGGCGAGCTCCAAAACTCCTCCTTAGATATCGTCCTATTTCAAAACCAGAAAAATTCTACTTGCCTCACACTCAGAAACCAATGTTCATAACAACAAGTGATATTCCTCTTCCTAGCATACTAGGCAACGTCATGCCTCCTCCCATATGCTATATATGCAAAAGCATTTTGTGCCTAGGTCTTTTTCCCTTGGGAATTTTCGTAGCTTTACAAATCCATGATTTTCAGGGGTTGTCAATGGCCAAATTCCTGATTTTCCACTTGTAAAATTCAGCCCTGAGGTAGTTCAAGCCTGTTCCCCACTCATAGAGTCATGGTCAGTTGATTTCAACCTGGTTGTTCCATTTGTCCTTCAGCAATAAATATAAAAAAATATTTGTCTCTTACAAGTGTCATAGTCAAAGAGTTGGTTGAGAAAATCAAATATTTTCCCAACAGTCACAATAATTAATTACAATTAACCAAAATCCAAATTTGGAATTGCCATAAATGGCAATAATTTTCCAAATTCGAATTTGTGAAAAACAGAAATAAATTCTTAAGTGCATACAGACTTTAATAATAATTTATTTTTGGGGATATTACACCTCACTATGTAAGATAATTCGATAATGAGAGAAAGTGATAGTCTAGGAGTGAACGTTGCATTGGCCAATCGAATAAAGGATGTAGACTTGCTTCCTTCTTGGTTGAAGAGTGATACTTAGGAGCAAATTGTTTCATGGATTGCAGCTCAAGAATTTGAGAATGTGCAGTTCGCAGTTAGTATCTCTATAAGGCATGTCAAACTCAAAAATGTCAAAAAAAATAATGCTTTGGTTCTTGGAATTTTTACTTAATTCTACTACGGAATGTCTTAGAGAGGAATTTGGTGAAGATTTTGGAAGGATAGAGTAGCAATATTGCTAAGCACAAAAATTCAAAAATATAAAAGTGATTCAATTGTCAAATAGTTGACAAAAAAATGAGAGGTAAATTATTATGAGTCTTTTGTTTGTTACTGATATGATGGTTAATCTTGATTTAGTACACCATTAATGGGCTGATTAATGTTCACTATTAGTGGTTTACTTAATGTATATCATTAGTGGGTGGGCTAATTATTACACACCATAAATGGTACAATAATTAACACCACACTAGTTGTTAGGGTTAGGGTGTTGGATTACTGAGAGGGGGGGTGAATCAGTAATAGTGTAATTATAATCCTTTTTCTTCAAATGTTATATCAATATAGAATTATTATCCAATAATGAGCAGTAAGAAATAAACAATCACACACATACATAGTACACCAGTGTTTTATGTGGAAACCCAAATCAGAATAAAACCAGGGAATGTTTTTTCTTATATGTCTTGAAGAATTACATTCATTGGAAGCACCAACTTCCTTTGTTTTCCAGTTGCAACTGGAAGGAGACTCCAACCCCCTATTTTATCGGGCTACAACCTGAGGTAAGCTCCAACTCCCCAATTCTCTTGCTACAACTAGAAGGAGGCTACAACCCCTAATGTTCTCCGGCTACAACCAGTTGTTCTTGCCCCATCCTGCCACCCTGAAGTAAAAGTAGAATGATGGAACCACTGTCACACTATCACTGTGATATATACCGTTGTAAACCTATACCAATAAATCTGAACCATGCATCAACCATGCATCAACCTGTACCTCAACCTGTAATCAACCTGTACCATAAACAAGTGCATCAACCATGC
>JZKD02S2143184.1:12121-31176 GCA_000966675.3 Picea glauca
AAAATAATGAGTCATATTTACATCAAACAATATTGGGTCCATTACCCAAACCTTTGTGCTACGGGTCTTTCTTCAAGGGTTGACATCAATGACAACCAACCTTAATCAACAAATTGCTAAGCACAAAAATTCAAAAATATAAAAGTGATTCAATTATCAAATAGTTGACAAAAAAATGAGAGGTAAATTATTATGAGTCGTTTGTTTGTTACTGTTATGATGGTTAACCTTGATTTAGTACACCATTAACGAGCTTATTAATGTTCACTATTAGTGGTTTACTTAATGTATATCATTAGTGGGTGGGTTAATTATTACACACCATAAATGGTACAATAATTAACACCACACTAGTTGTTAGGGTTAGGGTTGGTGAATTTATGCATGACACACACACACACATGTATATGAAATTATAACCTCATTTGTAAATCACTCTAGCATATCATTTATTCTTGATATTCATTGCCTATTTGGGCAACAACATTAACTACCTAAACACATTGATCCGAAATAAATCCGGACTGAAGAATGGATAAGACTTAGTACCTGCAAAACAAGTTGACGATTAATAAACATTATGAAAGCCATGTAAAACAATGCAAGTTAACAGGGAATAAGACAAATAATGTTAAAACTAAAATGTTAAAGGAAATAATTAAAATGACAAGGAGAGAAGGCTAAGGAATAAGAAGTGAACAACCAAGGTTGTTGGCCTTCCCTTACCCCCTAGATCTCCTTATTTCTTCACTCTCTCTTATACTCAAAGGGATTTTTGGCCAAGGCGGAGGAGAGCATTGTGGATTTGCAGACTTGAAGAAAGAGAATATTGAGCTCCATTCGAATGGTTTTCCCAATTTGGGTTCCAGGGTAAAAATCATGCCTCATTGTGTTGTAGTAGCATTATGTTTTATTGTAGCGTGCTAGTTATTTATTTCGGGTTATTCCATGGGTGTGAGAATCCAATCTTGTCATAGATATGTCGATTACTAATAAATTTTCATTTTACACATGCAAATGATTGAGGAATACCAACAGCTATTTGTTCTGGACTGTATGTACAATGGCTTATTTCCAATCAATGGTTGTAGTTGTGAATTCATTGTCTAACCTAATTAAATTCATGAGAGCACATTGGCATCCTTGTACTTCTTAATCTTGTGGTTGTTGAGTATTTGAGAACTATTGTTTACCTCAACATCTATCTTAGCTGGTCAAATATATTTTCTTGCTAGTCAACTAGAGATATTACCTAAATGCACGTTTTCATCTCCACTAGGCGTGTAATTGTTTGTTGGGCATTGTAATGATTGCATGGGTGACCATTTTCTTGTTGGAAAAATCCATTTGTTTTTTGGGCCAAACACACATCACTATGGGTGTCTATTTTATTTGTTGGGCGATTAAATAGTTTTTTTAGTCGTTTCCAATACTATCTGGGCGTATTTAACTTTGGTGATCCATTCTTTGATTGTTGGGCATTCCCCAATATATTTTCTAGCCACCCACGACTTGGGTTTGTTTCCCAAACCTTTTGTGTGATCACTAATTCAAGGAGAAGCCCCATGTGCTTGTTTTTTGTTGTCCAATGTTCAGTGAAAACCATGTCTTGCGAAAAAAAAAACGTTCATTTTTGTTGCTCCAACACTGGGCATAAACTCTAGCTCGAAGTGGAAACCACATGATTTTTTTTTTTGTTGTCCAAACATCTCAGTGTGAGATCTAGATAGAGGAGATCCCCCACGTGCCCACTCGTCATTCTCCAAGTGCAATGCATGGACCCTAGCTCATGGAGAAACCATGATGCATTTCATTTGTTAGCTGACATGCTAAAACCTAACCCTAATCCCCCTTGATATTTTGGTGTAATGCCTCCATCTTCCACGCCTTCGACCTGCCTCCAAGGTGCTCTAGAGAATCTACAGTGGGTCAGTTATAACATGTGCTCGTTTTTTACTCATTGGCTTATGCTCAGGTGTATCCATTTGGATAGTTGTTACGAGACAAATGTTGAGTACATTGAGTGGGAGATGAATGGTTGGTGCATTAAATAAGGAGACGATTGAGCTAATAATGTGCACCTATTCCACCTCTATCGATTAAATAATAATTGATTATTGCATGATTTAATGGGTTGCAATTTCATGTGTTGAGAAAGAATCCTTCCAAAGGGATTATGGAAGGGCGCGAGAATAAAAGAGAAGAAACAATCAATCCCTAAAGATTTTGTCTCAAGATAAGAAAACATACGATCATTTGCCATGTGCAATATGCTAAAGAAACATATATTATTTTAAACTTTGTGCCAAGATTTTGTTCTGAATATGTATTCTCAGTTTTATGCTCTAAAGGAGATATTTTTGGGGAAGAGTCGATTGGTTGCTTGAGAGGATCATCAAAGCACAAACCAAGGTCCCCCCCTTTACCATTCATCATCACCTAATTATAGAATGGTGATAAGACTGGTCTAGGAAGATAAAAGAAGAGATATCTTTGCACCAGACAAAGGACTAAAACTTGGTAGCCTCGAAAAGACAGAGATCTCTTTGCAAAAATCGAAGACATACTGAGATAGAGAGAAGAAATAGGCTCGGTAACTTCCAGATTGTAGAGCTAAGATAGATATATAAGAAATCTAATTCCGTAGAGAATCCATTTTGGCGAGTTGAGTGGGATATGAGCCCCTCGATTACAAATCAAATGGTATCAGAGCAGTTGCATCCTTGACCGAGACACTCTTATTTCTAGAACTGTGAACAAAACATTGCAAACCGTAACATGGTTAAAGAAAATAGAGATAAGTTGGAAGACTTAAGGGCCAGCAATGTCAAGCTTCGAGAAGAGAATGAGAGCTTGAAGGCAAAGGTTAAGATATTTAACCAGAGGATGGCATAGATGGAGAAGAACATGGAGACCTCTGCCAAATTGTTTCCATTGCTCAAGAAGAAGTTTGAAGGATGTCAAGACACCCTCATAGAACTCATGTTAGATTGGGACAAGCACAAAGCACAAATTGCACACCTTGGTGAAAAGGTCATCCAATTGGATAGTGGGCCAGAGGATAGGTTCACGCAAATGATGACACAACTACAACAAGATTTGGAAAAAAGGAGAAAGCCTTGCAAAGACTTAAAGTACTTGTCCAAGAGCATAAAGGAGAAGGGAAAACATCCATTTCCACTGCATATGATAGCACCATGACCGAGACCACCTTGGTAAGCTCACCTTCCATAAACACCTCTCAAGAGAAGCTCGGTGAATTTGAGAAGCATACCAAATGTATTGCCTATAAACTCCTAAAGCAAATGGGCTATGATGGACAAGGGCTAGGCAAGAGGAGACAAGGCATCTTGAACCCCATCATAGTCACACCCTAGGCCAAGCATGAATCCCTAGGTTTTGATGGTAGAAGTAAAAACTCCATCACCATGAAGAAAAGCATTTTTGTGAAGCAAACTGACATGCCAGAGTTATTTTATTCATCAGAAGAAGGAGAAGTAACAGTGAGTGAAGGTGTCAACCCACTACCACCTCATCCTTGTGGTAGATTGAAGGAGAGTAACAATGAGGAGAGTTCCAAGACTCAGCCCACTTTTCACTTAGAGACAACAACAATACAATCAACCAAGGGAAGAAGAAGGAAACTACTAAGAGGTATGTTATCACTCTATAAATCTATTTGGCTAATAAACAGACGACTAAGGAAACTTTTTCAACCAACTTTGAGACCCGAAACTAGCCTTTCAGATATGGAGAGGGCTCTCTCAAAAATAGTGTGGTCTCTGCACTGAATATGACTCTGAAAATAGTGCCTAGATTTAACACCAATGGTAAAAAGGTTTCTGCTTATATTGGCACAGAAAAGTAAAACTTGGGCTATGGGGTCGATCTGAGGAAGAGACCGAACAAATGACTCAGTGACTGGATTCGAGAGGAGAAGGCCAGGCGACCAACAAACTTCAATGTAAATCGTAAAGTGTGGCGGGAGAAAAACACAGAAAGTAACTCAAGAGCATTGTTGTGGACGAATTCAGAGTTAGCTTGAGAGTAAAACATTTTTTCTAAGTGGCACAAACAAGGGGCATTGTACATCGAATCCACAAGTTCAAAAATTCATTCTGAAATAGACAATATGAGATATGAAATAAAATTTAACGAGAAACACATACGCAAAGAAAGAGACACAATACATCCGACTATCACAACTAAAATATTTTCATCAAATCACAGGACCTTTGCATTAAATTTCGGTCAAAAACTCGGATTACAAACAATAGCAGTCATTTTCCCAAAATTGCCAACCAACCTGGCTTACATCGAAAAAATGAAATATATAAGCGAGGGCAATGTTTGAGCTGCCCTGCTTTCTAACTGCTAACCCTAAACTTAAAAAAACCGTGCCACATGCGTCAGAGACTCTTCGCATGGCACTATCCAAAAGAAGGAAACAATCACACCTGTCTACTAACGACTGCCTTCAGGTTCTCCACAGGGCCTGATCCTCAGTCAGAATCTGATGTAGGGAAAAATATGTCGTTGTATCTCTTGATCGGGTATCCTGGCGAACAGGTTTCTGTCAAAAACTTGTTGTCTACAATGGTGGTTTTGTCTTATGTTACGCGCTTATTTGTTGGAGAGTTGCACACAGCAAACAGTTGTTCAATTCTCGTGACCATTATCAAAATGGTAAGATGCTTCAGAGGACGCGTATCACTCAAAACTATCATGAAGAAGAATGTCGCCCGTTAAACTTTCTCTTTTTGTGCACTGGAAAGAGCCACGCAGATTTCTTGTTCGGTAGCTCTGCATTCTCTGGGACGCTCTGTGTGCTTTTCTTCTGCCAACCTTTGCGCCTCTTGTAGCTAGACAATAACGTTATGCCCCTCTATAAGCTGCCCTTTCAGCCACGCCACATTCCCTCCGTGACTCTATGCAGTATATGCTTCTGCAGTCTTTGTCACTAGTTGTCGCTTTATTTCCTTGTTCTCTTGATAAAGCTCTGCAATAGCCAACTTTGCTTTCTTCAGCTGTTGAGATGGTGCTTCCTCATTCATTCCTACGACGTCATCTTTCCTTAATCTGATCCCGCATTCTCAGCTTGGCTTCCCGACAGGTTCTAGCTGGGTGACGCATCTGAGTAGTCCTCCAGCTGCCAATCCAACGCACAGTCCTTCTAGAATTATAGCCTTCATGATCTCCTCTTCCTTTCTCAGCCTGCCCCTCCTCCGAGGCAGCTGCTTTTTGGAGGAGGAGGCTCTTGTCGTCTCCCTATCCTGTATGAATCCCTATGTTTTGGTTGTTCCATGACTTGACCTGGTCTCTTCTGTAGGTGAAAGAATGGTTTCTTCCACATCTTTGGGAATGGTCACCACGGGTGCAAAATAATTCCAATCTATTTGATGTTTGGACCTCGTAGTGCTGCCGCTCTGTGTGCCCTTCCCTGTGCTCTGAGAAGCCACCATGGCGCGACCAAGGTATACTCTGCGCATAGCGTTTTGAACGAATGCACTGGGGGGCAGTTTTGAACCAATTGAAATGGCAAAGGGAAAACGTGAAAAGAGCTTAGGCCTGGTTCTATGACTAGAGGACACGTCGAGCATCTGATATTTATAACGAATCGACAAAGAGAGGAAAACATGCTGGAATCCAATGAATTTATGGCGACGAGATGTTTCAAGTCGAATTTCAGGTTGTTCATGGCAAATCCCCGCGTGTGGAATGCAGGTCATACTGTTTTTTGTGCATGTATAATATGAACGTTGCAATTTTTCATTCCCTCGGCCTTCATGGTGAACTGATAATAAATGTGGCACTTGCTAACGCGACCTTTATTAACCACTTGACTCGATCAGGGTACATAGAAACTGGCTTCTTAATGGGATTTGACCTTTTGGGAAAAGACATGTCCTTACCACATATACAGTTTCTGACTCTGACACCCTTTCCCATTTCCAAGGGCCAACCGACCATTTGTTGACTTCAGCCTCACGGTGTTACGTACCTGACTTCACATGTTCGGTCGCATGGATCATTACGTGACTCAAAACTGACTTTAAATGGAAAGAAAAATGGTGGCACTAACATCTGGCTCCAATGAGGATGTTATCCTCCCTGTGAGGTAGCAAAGAATAGTAGACCAAGTGCCTGACCATTGGGCTTTATTCGACATCTAGACACTAAGTAATATAAATGACGGACAAGAAAAAAAAAAAAAACTAGACTCAATGACACAGCTTCTAAGACTTTAGCATAAACTTAGGGCCTTCACTTCGGGCTTCAATTCACTACTGACCTACTAACTTGACGCAATTTAAACGACTATTTACAATGACAAATGACTTAAACGGACTTTATTTCATCAGGTAACGTTTGAGGAACCTGTCGTTTACAGGCCCCCAACAAAGACACTCTACATCTAGTCCCTTTAGGAAATAAGCATTGTCTCCGCAGTATGCGTCGATTTCTTACGGCCCCGTCCAAAGGTGATCGAAATTTTTGTGTTTTCCTTTATCTTCATTTCTCGCGTTCCATCTCAGCACCAGATCTCCCACCTGAAGATCTTCCTGCTTGGAATGTTTGTCAAAAGCTTTCTTTATCCTCTCCTGATGGAGTTGAGATCGGTTATACACTTGCTCCCTCGCCTGTTCTGTGTGAATCAGTTGGTTTATCCTCCTCTGCGAATCATTTGGCTCGGCCTCCTGCTCCTGCAACAATTTCCTAACGGGTGGTCCCAGCGCAGTAGGGAAAATCATGTATGTGTTGTAAACGATCTAAAAAGGTGACGTTGATATGAACTTTTTGGTGGTAATCTGAACTGCCCACATCACGTAGATAAGCTTCTTATGCCATGCTCTCTTGTTTTCTTGCAAGAGCCTTTTGATGATTCTGGTCAGGCTCTTATTCGAGGATTCTGCTAACCCCTTTCCCAATGGATAATATGTCGTGGAATGTCCCAAGGTTATGTTATAATCCTGACAGAACTTCTCCATCCTTTTAGACTTAAACGCGACCACATTGTCCGTTATGATCTTAACAAGACACCTGAACCTTGACAAAATGTTTGTCTCCAGGAACTGTATGATGACTACGTCGGTGGCTTGCTTTGTGGGGGCCTCAATCCACTTCGTAAAATAATCGATGGCCATGAGAATCAATTTAAGTTGCACGGAGGATGGTGGGTTTATCTCTCCTATGAAATCTAGGCCCCACTGCATGAAAGGCGCTTCAACTGAGACTGGCTTTAACGGCAGAGGTTGTAGTTTTCTTCTCCCATCGAAAATCTGGCACTCGTGGAAGCTGAAGACCTCTTTATATACGTCAGCAAAAAACGTCAACCAGTGATAAACAGACCTCGATATCTTGTGCACGGTGGTCTTCCAATAGTGGTGCCCCCCACAGTCGCCTCTGTGAAACTCTTGTATGGCCTGTTTCGCCTCGTCTTCCAGCAAACAGCTTAATAGTATTCCTCCGGGATATTTCCAATACAATGAATTGTCCAAAATGAAAAACTTAACCGCCTTAAGCTTGAGGAATCTTTCCTTAGTCTTGCTCATGCCTAGAGGGACTTGGATATTTTCTAAAACATATATGATGTATGCATACCACGGCGAATCAATGAAGCATTGAGGTATCTACGCAGTTTTTTCTTCTTGAGGACACTCTGACAGATTGGCAATGAAGTTCATACCTACAATGTCGTAGTCCAACTGTGCCATCAACTTCGCGATGCCCTGACCCTTTATCAGCCTTGTCGACTTGATCTCAAGGTCGTATTCTAACATAGTTGCTATCCACTTTCCTCTCCTTCCTTCCGGATCAAGCTAAGTTAGGATGTCCTTTACTGAACTGTTGGGTACACGGGTGATGACATGGGAGTGCAATATGTATGTCCTGAATTCCTTCAAAGCTTTTACTAAGGCATACGCCTACTTTTCCATAATTTCATACTTTAGGGGGGCGTTACGCAGCGTCCGGCTGAAGTAGGCTATGGGTTTCTCGAAATCTTGTTTGTCCTTCTGCAACAATACTCCGACGATAGTGTGTTCTGAGGCGAATGAAAAAAGGAGGAAATCCTTCGTAAAGTATGGGTTAACTAATACCGGGGATTTAGTCAGAGCCACTTTGATATCTTCGAAGGACCTCTTGGCTTTTGGGTTCCATTTAATCTTGTTTCCCTTCCTTAGCATACAAGTTATATTTTTTATGATTTCCGCCGAGTTTGGGATATATCTCCTCAAAAAGTTCACGTTACCCAGGAAAGATTGTAACTCATTTTTACTGTGCAGGGTGCCGATCTTCAAGATCCCTTCAACCTTGTTGGGGGCTATTTTAATACCTTCTTTGGAAATGATGTGCCCCAGCATCTTGCCTTCTTCCACCGCGCAATAATATTTCTTTGGATTTAGTGATATGTCAAAAATTTTGCACTTTTAGAAAACCCTCTTCAGGTGCTCGAGGTGTTGTTTGTCGGGGGTAGAATACGCTGTGATGTCGTAAAGGTAAATTACAATGAATTTGTCCTTCTCATCAGCAAACGCAATTTCCATTGCCCTCTGAAAAGTGGCACCAGCGTTCATCAGGTCGAACGACATTTTGGCGTACATGAACCTTCCCCACGGAGTGGTGAAGGCCGTCTTCTCTCTGTCGTCCGGGTGGACCATGATTTGGTTATATCCTGAGAAACCGTCCAGCATGGACATCTTTCGAGATCCCACTATGTTTTGCAAGTTGTATTCCATTTTGGGAAGGGGGTAGTGGTCTTTGAGAGACACCTTATTCAAATTTTGGAACTCTACGCACAATCTAATCTCGCCGCTTTTCTTTCTCACGGGTACTAAGTTAGCTACCCACTTCGAGAATCTTAAGGAAACAATGATTTTGGCATCGAAAAACTTCTTTAACTCTTTCTTGATCAGTGGCAGTAACAGGGGGTTTCTCTGTCTTAGTTTCTATTTGAAAGTTTTCTGATCTTCCTTGAGAGGGATAACATGTTGGATCACCTTGGTGTCATACACTTTCAGATCATCGTAGCTCCATGCAAAAACGTCCGAGAAATCTTTCATGAGTTTTATGTAATCCTGCTTAACCTCCAGACTGAGTGTTTTTTATAATTTTACCATCTTCGACTTTGTCTCGGTCCTGATGTTGTAGTCTTCCATGTCTTCTGCATGTGTGGTGATCTTGGGGTTCTTAGCCACATCATTTTCGTCAAACATCTTTTCTAGTGGCACCAACCCCTTTGGAATAATATTGTTTTTCAGTTGTATTATATCCCTTCCCGCGATCTAGTTCTGGAAAGGGTCGTCGTCACTCAACGCATCTGTTCCCTCATCTTCGTCACTGCAGTATTCCCCATCAATGTTTGTGTTAGCGAACTCATTGCTCTTGAGGAGGAACCTTTCCACATGTTTGTCATCGTCAAACACTGGCATTGTCAGGTGTTGTTGGCTTGTGCTTGACCTCTTATCTGGAAGAATTGGAATCTTGAAAACCAAGGTTGAGGTGGCCAATGCGTCGGCGATCTGATTATGTTCTTTGGGGATAGCAGTCAAGTCATACTCCGAAAATCCTTCGAGAAGGTCCAAAGCCAGATTTTTGTATGCGCGCAGTCTGGGGTGTTTGGTCTGATACACACCCTTCACCTGATTTCTGATCAGCTCGAAATCTCTGCGCACTGCTATCCTCTACGCACCTAGTTCTTTCAAAATTTGTAAGCCCAATATTAGCGCTTCATACTCGGCCATGTTGTTAGTGCATTCAAACGCAAGCTTGTATGAATGCAACTTTGTGCTTGCTTTAGGGGGGCTCACCCATATACCAGCCCCAACTCCTTCTCGATTGACTATGACGTCAAAACTCATGTTCCAAACCCCGTTTTCCACGTGGTCTTCTGGGTCAATGCCCTCTATTGTTTCCTGCGCGGTTTCCTTGTCATTTGTTGTGATGGTCATTGATCCCTCCTCTCCGAAGCTAAAATCATTGTAGAATATAGACGAACCTACTTCGGTGTCGACGATGTATATAGGATGATTGTGGGGTTGTGTCTTGTTGCTTACCATGTATTTCAGCAGCACTTCTCTGTACAGCCTTCTATCGTGGCCAAAACAAGGATAGTGGCATAAGTCATATCCATCTGCAACGTTCCCTTCAACTTCACAGCCCACGATCTCGAAAGTTGCATGCCGAACTTCGGGGGTATGTCTGCGACGACTATGTCCATGACCATGTTCTTGGCGGGGATCTGAGCCAATGATACAACCAGGTCTTTGACAAGGTCCAAACATTTTACTTTCCTTGAATCGAAGGAGAAAAGGTCCTTGTATGGTCTAGTGAGTTCTAAACCCATCTCGTCCATGACCACCTTCGGCATGAGATTGTGTGATGCACCAGAATCAAGCATGGCGTTATGCAATTTCAGATCATGGATCTTCAGACTGACATAGAAAGGGGGGGCATCTTCATCATCGCTCGTCTCTTCGACGCGCAGGCCAAACAAGATGGTGGGGTGGTCGTCTCGAACGTTCAGAGTATCGGTGGTCCCTCCCGCTTTCATCATTTTAATGATTTTCTCCTGATACTCGCCCTTTCTAATAAGCTCATTAAATGGGACGGAGATTTTAATTTTGGCCATTTCATGTTCAAAATTGAAAGGGGGACAATTTTTTTCTACCTCTTTTCCACTTATCACCTGGCCTGTCTCTGGATCTTTTTTGGGGACTTCCTCCTTCGACTCCACCTTCTCAGCTACATCCTTGGCTGCGATGTCCGGTCTCGATCAACTTGTGGAAGGTGTGTCCATTGTAGGCTTCTTTGCGGAGTCTATTTGTTTCGTCTCGGCAAGTACATCTTTACTCCAGAGGTTGTACTTCTTCTAGAACTGCATGATAACATTCTGATAACCTTTCTTGAATTTCTTTGTCTCCCAATACGGTGCATCATTTGTTTCGAGTATCATACCATCATCGGTTTCCAACGTGAAGTCTTCGGTTTGGCTCATATATCGATCGTGTTCGCTCTTTATCAAGAACACGCGTAGGTTTTTGTCATCACAGCAATGCATCTGATCGTAGAAAGACTAGTTGAAATCCTCATATGCGTAGTTTTTCTGGAAAGGAAGTCTCGTCTACTGGTCACCTGGGTCTTGCTGCTTGATTTGAGGAATCTGACCCCTCCAGAGATTATGATTTCTAGGTTGTGGGTCGTTTTGTTCTCGCGCAGCAGGCCTATTTCCCACGGGCATTCTTTCCATCAACTTTTCCATGGTCTTCATCATCATGTCAAATTTTTCATCTGAGGACCACGACGTCGACAGTTGTGCGTCCCCCTGGGGTCTTTTGTCACCCCGATTGAACTTCGGTTTGATTTTTCCCGACGCCATCATGTTTACTTCAACCTCGACAATGTTACTCATTATGGAATCCAGACTCGATGATCTCCTTTCTCTCAGCAAAAGATCAAAGTCACTGTCGAAGGAATATGCGTACCGCGACTGCGTAGCACCAAGAGGGGGCTTTACTTCCGTAGGGATGGAATTGTATACCTTCAAAAAACGAGCCGAGAATTCCTGCACTATTTCCTCTGGTGCTTTCTTCATGTTATTGTATTGTATTAACAGTGCAAAGGGTTTTTCTTATCCCCCCATTTGTTTAGGAAAGACCTTTCAAATGCTGCGAAGTCCTGAATGCTCGTGAGCGGGAAGGCCTTAAACCACTTTCTTACGTCTCCCAAAAGGATTTGCGCAAAAAGCCTCATTTTCGCATCTGCGTAATCTACCTCCTCTAGGTCAATGAATTCATTAAACCAGTCCAGGTGTTTCTCAACGAAAACATTTCCCTCTGAGTCATAGAGTCTGATTTTTTGGCTATAATTATGAGGCAAGTCGTGTAACTGAGCCAGCAGAATGAGGGGAGAGAATATGGAAGCCATATCCCTAGAGAGATTCGGGTTTTGGGGGATATTATTTGTCACCAAGGATTGGAAATTTTTCGGGTCGAAAACAGTCTTGTCCAAACTGGTTTCTGACTTAGACCTAAACAGAGTTTGCTCGAAAAGTGCGTCAAACTCTAGGTCATCAATGCTCTGTGTGTCGTCTTTGGGCAAGGACAAACTTCTGTCCAGGAAATAAAATGGGTTCGGCGCATGCTCTCTAGCCTTGTGCAAAATCTTCTCAGGATCGTACACAGGCTCAGAGGGGTTTGGGTTAGGATTCGCTCTAGTGTAAAAAATATTTGGAGCTAGGTTTCCTAACTAGTGCTACTTGGGGCTACCAGTTTGTTCGGATTGTTGTCACCAGGGTAAAGGTTTCAACCGGTATGGGTGTTTGTCCCTATGTTACCCTCAGAGGTCAAACTGCAACGTTTGTCGTTCTCCTGGGAAAATCTTTTCAACTTCATCCCCGACAACGATGCCAGAATGTTAGCACTTTGTAAATCTATTTGGTTGATAAACATACAACGACGGTAACTTTTTCAACCAACTTTGAGACCTGAAACTAGCCTTTCAGATTTGGAGAGGGATCTCTCAGAAATGGTGCGATCTCTGTGCAGAATATGACTCTAAAAACAGTGGCTAGATTTAACATCGATGGTAAAAAGGTTTCTGGTTATATTGGCGTAGAAAAGTAAAACTTGGGCTATGGGGTCGATCTGAGGAAGAGACCGAACAAATGACTCAATGACTGGATTCGAGAGGAGAAGGCTAGGCAAGCAACATCCTTCAGTGTAAATCGTAAAGTGTGGCGGAAGAAAAACAAAAAAAGTAACTCAAAATCGTCATTGTGGATGAATTCGGAGTTAGCTTGAGAGGAAAATGTTTTGTCTAAGTGGCGCAAACAAGGGGTGTTGTACAGGGAATCCACAAGTTCAAAAATTCGTTCTAAAATAGATAGTATGAGATATGAAATAAAAGGTAACGGTAAACACATATGCAAAGAAAGAGACACAATACATCCAACTATCACAACTAGAATCTTTTCATCAAATCATAGGACCTTTGCATTAAATTTCGGTCAAAAACTAAGATTACATACAATAGCAGTCGTTTTCTCAAAATTGACAACCAACCTGGATTACATCGAAAAGATGAAATATATAAGTGAGGACACCGCTTGGGCTGCCCTGCTTTCTAACTGCTAACCCTAAACTTGAAAAAACCGTGCCACATGCGTCAGAGACTCTTCGCATGAAACTATCCAAAAGTAGGCAACAATCACACATGTCTACTAACAACTGCCTTTAGGTTCTCCATCGGGCCTGATCGTCGGTCAAAATCTGACGTAGGGAAAAATGTGTCGATATATCTCTTGATCGGGTATCCTGACGAACAGGTGTCTATCAAAAACGTGTCTTCTGCAATGTTGATTTCGTCTTCTGTTACGTGCCTATTTGTTGGAGAGCTACGTGCAGCAAACAACTATTCGATTCTCGTGACCATTATCAAAATGGTAAGATGCTTCATAGGATGTGTATCACTCAAAACTGTCGTGAAGAAGAATGTCGCCCATTAAAATTTCTCTTTTTGTGCACTGGCAAGAGCCACGCAAATTTCCTGTTCGGCCACTCCGCATTCTCTGGGATGCTCTGTGTACTTTTCTTCTGCCAACCTTTGCACCTCTCACAGCTGGACAATAACGTTTTGTGCCTCTCTAAGATGCCCTTTCAGCCACGCCACGTTCCCTCCGCGACTCTGTGCAGCAGATGCTTATGCGGTCTTTGTCGCTAGTTGTCGCTTTAATTCCCTGTTCTCCTGATAATGCTCGGAAATAGCCAGCTTTTCTTGCTTCAGCTGTTGATATGGTGCTTCCTCATTCGTTCCCGCGGTGTCATCTTTCCTTATTCTGATCCCGCATTCCCGACTCAGTTTCTTGACAAGTTCTAGTTGGGTGACGCGTCTGAGTAGTCCTCCAGCTGCCAATCCTATGCACGGTCCTTCTGGAATTATAGCCTTCATGATCTCCTCGTCCTTTCTCAGCCTGCCCCTCCTCTGAGGTAGCTATTGTTTGGAGGAGGAGGCTCTTGTCATCTCCCTCTCCTGTATGAATCCCTCTATTCCGACTGTTTCGCGACTTGACCTGGTCTCTTCTGCAGGTGAAATAATGGTTTATTCCACGTCTTTGGGAATGGTCACCGCGGGTGCAAAAGAATTCCAATCTCTTTGAGGTTCGGACCTCGCAGTTATTTCGCTCTACGCGCCCTTCCCTGTGCTATGAGAAGTCGCCATGGCACGACCAAGGTATTCTCTGCACGCAGTGTTTTGAATGAATGCACCGGGGGCGGTTCTTAACCAATTGAATTGGCAAAGGGAAAATGCAAAAAGAGCTTAGGCCTGGTTCTATGACTGGAGGACACGTCGAGCATCTAATATTTGTAACGAATCGACCAAGAGAGGAAAACATGGTGGAAACAAATGAATTTATGGCGACGAGATGTTTCAAATTGAATTTTAGTCTGTTCATGGCAAATCCCCGCATGTGGAATGCGGGTGATACAGTTTGTTGTGCATGTACAATACGAATGCTGCGGTTTTTCATTCCCTTAGCCTTCATGGTGAACTGATAATAACTATGGCACTTGTCGATGCGGCCTTTATTAACCACTTGACTCAACCGGGGTATGTAGAAAATGGCTTCTTAACGGGATTCGACCTTTTGGGAAAAGACATGCCCGTACCATGTATATAATTTCTGACTCTAACACCCTTTCCCATTTTCAAGGGCCAACCGGCCATTTGCTGACTTCAGCCTCACAGTGTTACATACCTGACTTCACATGTTCGAGCGCATGGATCATTACGTGACTCAAAACCGACTTTAAATGGAAAGAAAAATGGTAGCTCTAACAAGGTATACATCAAACAAGAAATTTCTTATATGTCATTGCTGCAAGAAGAGAGACCATACCATAGAAATTTTTTGGTACACAAATACATGCTCACATTGTGGAAAGAAAGGCCATTGTGGGGTATCCTGTTGGCATAAGCAAGCCATGGTCCGCAGGCCTGATTGCTTTCAGAAGTTGAATGGAAAAAGGATTCTACAATCCAACAGGACACTAAAAGGAACGTGGAGAGGGGAAGTATGAGAAGCAATCCTTGTAGCAACCATGTGAACTTTTTCCACCACTACAAGTTGAGTGGACATTGGGAAATGAAGTGTTGGCCACTTCACCCAGAGCTTCACCCTAGACATCGCATAGCTAGGAAAGAGTGTGGAGAGTGAAGAGTATAGGAGGTGAAGAGTTGCCTACATCTCCAATTCAAGGAGAAGATGTTGTCCAAGGGGGGGTAACAGCATCGAAGGTCTGCATTACTATTGAAGAAGGCAATGAGTGGATGCCAACCACTAGGGTAGCACCATTCCAATTGCTATCTAGAATTTTCGAATAGAATTTTTCCTTCCTGAAGATGTGCCATATATTGATGCACGGGGTCAACGACCTTGGAGGGAGGAATTCTTGAGAACTCAATGATGTGTCTTGCAAGCATGTGCAAGCACCAAAGAGTTGTTTCAATGTCACAAATCAATTGATCCTAGTAGAGGAATGCATCCACACATGAGGAGTTGTTGTATGATGGCAGTCTGTTGGGGTCACATTAAACATACCAACATTCGACTTGGCTTCATTGATAGCCTAGATGGATTGTCTTCAAGTCAGAGAAAGAGATGGGAATGAGTGTAGAGTCTAGAATTCAGATTCGAAGATTGATCAAGTTGAGACTCAGTGAGAAGATTGTTTTGAATATGTATTTTCAGTTCTATGCTCTAAGGGAGACATTTTTGGGGAAGAGTCGATTGGTTGCTTGAGAGGATCATCAAAGCACAAACCAAGTTCCCCCCTTTACCATTCGTCATCACCTAATTATAGAATGGTGGTAAGACTGGTCTAGGAACATAAAAGAAGAGAGATATTTGCACTAGACAAAGGACTAAAACTTGGTAGCCTCGAAAAGACAGAGAGCTCTATGCAAAAATCAGAGACAGACTGAGATAGAGAGAAGACATAGGCTTGGTAACCTCTAGATGATAGAGCTAAGATAAATTTATAAGAAAGCTAATTCCATAGAGAATCCATGTTGGCAAGTTGAGTGGGCTATGAGCCCCGCGATTAAAGATCAAATGGTATCAGATTTGTTGCATCCTTGACTGAGACATTGCTTGCTTCTAAAACTGTGAACAAAACATTGCAGACCACAACATGGGCAAAGAAAGTAGAGATAAGTTGGAAGACTTAAGGGCCAAAAATGTCAAGCTTCGAGAAGAGAACGAGAACTTAAAGGCGTGGGTTAAGATGTTTAACTAGAGGATGGCAGAGATGGAGAAGAACGTGGAGACCTCTGCCAAATTGTTGCCATGACTCAAGAAGAAGTTTGAAGAATGTCAAGACACCCTCATAGAAATCATGTCATATTGGGACAAGCACAAAGCACAACTTGCACATCTTGGTGAAAAGGTCATCCAATTGGATAGCGAGCTAGAGGATAGGTTCACACAGATGATGACGCAACTGCAACAAGATTTGGAAAAAAAGGGAGAAATCCTTGGAAAGGCTTCAAGAATTTTTCCAAGAGCATAGAGGAGAAGGGAAAACATCCATTTCCACTGCATATGCTAGCACCATGAATGAGACCACCTTGGTAATCTCACCTTCCATAAACACCTCTCAAGAGAAGCTTAGTGAATTTGAGAAGCATACCAAATGTATTGGCTCTAAACTCCTAAAGCAAATGGGCTATGATGGACAAGGACTAGGGAAGAGGAGACAAAGCATCTTGAACCTCATCTTAGTCACACCCTAGGCCAAGCATGAAGCCCTAGGTTTTGATGGTAGAAGTAAACACTCCATCACCATGAAGAAAACCATTTTCATGAAGCAAACCGACATGCCAGAGTTAGCTTGTTCATCAGGAGAAGTAACAGTGAGTGAAGGTGTCATCCCACTGCCACCTCATCCTTGTGGTAGATTGAAGGAGAGTAGCAATGAGGAGAGTTCCAAGACTCAGCCCACATTGCACTTAGAGACAACAACAAGATAATCAACCAATGCAAGAAGAAGAAAAAGACTAAGAGGTATACATCAAACAATAAATTTATTGTATGTCATTGTTGTAAGAAGAGAGGTCATACCATAGACATTTGTTGGTACACAGATACATGTTCACATTGTGGAAAGAAAGGCCATTGTGAAGTAGTCTGTTGGCATAAGCAAGTCATGTTTTGCAGGCCCGATTGTTTTCAGAAGTTGAATGGAAAAAAGGATTATACAATCCAGCAAGACACTCAGAGGCACGAGGAGAGGAGTATGACAAGCAATCATTGTGGCAACCATGTGAACTTTTTCCACCATTGCAAGTTGAGTGGACATTGGGAAACGAATTGTTGGCGACTTCACCCAGAGCTTCACCCCAAACATCGCATAGCTAGGAAAGAGTGTGGAGAGCGAAGAGTATAGGAGGTGAAGAGTTTCCTACATCTCCAATGCAAGGAGAAGATGTTGTCCAAGGGGAGATAACAGCATCGAAGGTCTATGTCACTATTGAAGAGGACAACGAGTGGATGCCAACCACTAGGGTAGCACCATTCCAATTGCTACCTACAATTTTCCAATAGTATTTTTCCTTCCAGAAGATGTGACATATATTGATGCACGGGGTCAACGACCTTGGAGGGAGGAATTCTTGAGAACTCAATGATGTGCCTTGCAAGCATGTGCAGGCACCAGAGAGTCGTTTCCATGTCACAAATCAATTGATCCTAGTAGCGGAATGCATCCACACATGAGGAGTTGTTGTATGATGGCAGCATGTTGGGGTCACACTAAACAGACCAGCATTCGACTTGGCTTCGTTAATAGTCGAGATGGATTGTCTCCAAGTCAGAGAAGGAGATGGGAATGACTGTATAGTCTAGAATTCAGATTCGAAGATTGATCAAGCTGAGACTCAGTGAGAAGACTGTTGCATTGCGGGAACAAGCAAGCCAAAACCAGAGCCATAGCCATAGTCGAGGACTTGAGCCAATAGCCAGAGCCATAGCCATAGTCGAGGACTTGTGCCAATAGCCATAGCCATAGTCGAGGACTTGTGGCAATAGCCATAGCCATAGTCGAGGACTTGTGCCAATAGCCAGAGCCATGAGCCAGAGCTAGAGCCAGAGTTAGAGCTTTAGCCAGGAGCCAACGTTAGAGCCACGTTCCAGAGGAGCAAACAACATTGATCTAGATTGATTTCTAGATCTTTTGGAGACCAAAAATCCTCTCAGTGGGGAGGTGTGATCCAAAATAAATATGGATTGAAGAATGGATAAGACTCGGTACCTGCAAAAAAAATTGACAATTAATCAACATTATGAAAGCCACGTAAAACAATGCAAATTAATGTGGAATAAGACAAACAACTATATAACTAAAAAGTTAAAGGAAATAATTAAAATGACAAGGAGAGAAAGCTAAGGAAGGGGAAGTGAAGAGCCATGGTTGTTGGCCTTCCTTTACCCCCTAGCTCTCCCTATTTCTTCACTCTAGCTCATACTCAAAGGGATTTTTGGCCAAGGAGGAGGAGAGCAGTGTAAAGTTGTAGACTTGAATAAAGAGAATACAGAGCTCCATTTGACTGGTTTTCCCAACTCGGGTTCCAGGGCAAAAATCATGTCTCATTGTGTTGTAGTGCTATTATGTTTTATTGTAGCGTGCTGGTTATTGCTTCTTGGTTATTCCATGGGTGTGAGAATTGAGTCTTGTTGTAGCTCTGTGGGTTACTGATAAATTTTCGTTTCACATGAAAGTGATGAGAAATACCAACAGCTATTTGTTCTGGACCGTTCGTACAATGGTTTATTTCCAATTGATGGTTGCAGTTGAGGAGTTGTTGTCTAACCCTAATTTGTTTGCATTGCCCAATTATTTGTTTAAAAAACTAATTAAATTCATGAGAGCACGTTGGCATCCTGGTGCTTCTTAATCCTGTGGTCGTTGAGTATTTGAGAACTACTCTTAACCTCAACGTTTATCTCAGCTGGTTGAATATATTTTCTTGTTGGTCGATTAGAGATATTACGTGAACAC
>JZKD02S2143195.1:0-15150 GCA_000966675.3 Picea glauca
ACAAAGATTGTGTTCAGGTATTGGGTTGGTACAAGAATCTGTAAGGATAGAGTGTGACAGTCAGAGTGCAATTTTCTTGGCGAAGAACCCTGCTTATCATTCAAAGACAAAGCACGTTGATGTTCAATATCATTTTGTAAGAGACATGATTGAAGAAAAGAAAGTATCACTGATGAAGGTGGACACTTTGAAGAATGTTGTAGATTCATTAACAAAATCTGTGAGAACTGAGAAGTTCTCTTGGTGTAGAGGATYCATGGGCATTGCTGCCCTGGATTGTTGACTATATAACCCTGTAACCCCCTATGTGCAAAGAAAACAACAAGTGGGAGAATGTTGGGTATGTGTTATATTCTTTGCACAAGTAGTAGTGTCTGAGCGCCTACGCCGAGCACGCAGGGGGGTTAGATGGGGGGCCGCTAGGCCCCCCTCGGGGGGTGCAGGGGGGAAGAGCCCCCCGCATGGGGGTTCGGGGGTAGTGCCCCCGAAAAAAAAAATTCGGGCCGACATATTTCCGCCGAGCTGACATATTTCCAGGACGACATATTTCCGGGACCACATGATATTAGGTGGTTTTTCAGCACATGGTTTTTTGCCAATGGTTTTCTATTTTCGGTTAAGGAGTTAGTGTTTTGGACTAATCCAGGTCATTAGGTTAGGGTTTTGGATGTTGCTGGCTCCTATATGTATATTGTATTGTAAACAATGTAAAACAATGTATGAATATAATATATGCTAGTTTTCCCGGTTTGGGTTTCCAGGTGAAAAATATTTGTGTAATGTTTGTATTTTCCATTGTATCTTTTCTGTTCTTTTATAAATATCGGTTTGCAATAGATATTGTACAAGGTTAGAATTTACACTACCCCCCCTTTCGACAACACCTGTGAAGCAAATGAAGTCTCACCTGAGGTAGAGGCAGGGAGGGTTGTAGGACTTAGGTGTCTACAACCAAGATGGGACATAGATCTGTGATTACAATACTTAACAGAGCACTTAGCCAACAATATGCATTAGGTTATGATTCTCATGTACCTCATAGATTAACCCTTATTACAAAGCAATGAAGTAATAATCAAGATCTAACACTTCCAATCACTTAGCACACAGCATTATCTTAGATATAGAATTCATTCACATCATTAAGCACTAAGATACAACATCGGATGAATTCATTCTACATAACAACAACAACACTAAGAAAATAACCACATAAACAACATCACACAAAGCACATCAAAATGCAGGATATACATGGTTCACCCCAGTGTGGGGCTACATCCACCAACTTCTTCTTCTTCTTCTTTATTAGTCTCCAATATTATTACATTCATCTGCTCCTATGCACAAAGACACATAGCCTAACTCTACATAAGATAGGAGAACTAGGAGTTGTGCACCAGATCCTCCTTCCCAAAACTAGGTCAAGGCACAGAGCCAACTCCTACACAGTCTGTTCACACAAAGCCTTAATTTACACAACCATATTGCACAAAGCAACTTACAATCTCTTGCACTAAGCCAAACATACTCTTTGCACATAGTTAACACTACTAGTAGTCATGCACTAAGCCAATGGACATCTGCATTACTTAGCTACTACTTATTTATACAATTAAAAAAAGGCCTAAACATGGGTAAACCCATGGGCCGACATCCCTTAACCCATTACATAAACCCTAAAAACCCTTTGTTGGGTCCACAATCCCGCAAAACAAGCGAGATCCCACGATCTCAGCTCCACCTAGGCGCTCCATCTTCGACCAGCCTGTCGAAGTCCCAAAAGTGGTCAAACATGACCAATGTTTCCTCAAAACTTGGTCAAGGGCCAACAGGCCCCCAACACTCACCTGTGACTCATCCCAAGTCACTCAGATCTGGGAAAACTACTTCGAAGGCCTCGATCTTAGCTCGAGCTACCTTGACTTGCTACTTTAACAAAGCCTCATGCTCAATGAACTCTTGAATTACTTGTTCTGTAGCAGGCCCTTCCAGGCATTGTTCTACTATCGTAAACATGTGTTCCAGCTATGAGCCTTGTCCTTCGATCTTCTCAAAAACTGTGCAAGCTTTGTCCAACACCAATTGGAGTCTCTGTGTAACCTCCATGACTCTGCTCTAGATGGCAATAACCTGTTGTTGGACTATGCATTGTTCCTATGATATTTTCATCCTATCGACTGTAGTGAGAAGCTTCATCTATGCCTGGATGGTGGATGCCTATTTTTTTACCTCCTAGAGTTGTGCTTCCATTTTCCTTAGCTTTGTATCTTCTGCAAGGTGCTCATAGTTATGTGCACTAAGATTACTTAATTTCTTACACTCTGAGGCCAGTGCCCTGATTCTTTCTATTTTGTTCCTGGTAGCTTCTTCCCTCTAATCGTGCACTTATTCTAGAGTGCTAGGCACTGCTTGGAGCTCTAACTCCATTAGCCATGCTTGAATTTGTTGAATGGATTTGGCGAGCTTCCCCACTTGCATCTTGATTGAGTTTGGTTCCTCCTATGACAAGCACGACACAGAGCGAAGTGCTTTAGTGACTACCTCTTTGACCACAGTCTGCTCTATGAGAAGCTGGTATTTTTCTTTCTGCATCGTTTATTTGTCCTCCTCGAACAGCACCCTAATTTCATCTTTCTCATACTGCGCAACTCGAAGTTGCTCTAATACCTCCTCCTTTTCTTGCTTCACGGCTTCTGTAGCCTCCTCCTTTTCTTTCTTCATGGCTTCTGTAGCCTACTCCTTTTCTTCTTGGACTCGATGAAGTTGAGCCTCTGTTGCATCTACTAATATTTGTAATTGGGTGGGCTCATCCCCCAAATATGCAATTTTCATTGAAGATGGCGCAGTAGGTACTGTGTGGCTTGAATGGATAGCTTGTTGTATGTCCTTGAGCTCCTTCTCTATTATGTCATACAATGTTTCTTTCTTCACTTCATGTCTCTATAGGATATCCTCTGAGGCATCATTTATGGCTGTAATGATGAGATCAACATCATCCATTGTGAGCACATTCTTCGACTGAGGCTTATTGGCTCTGGTCTTCTTTCGTGTTGAGGGTTTCTGCGGGGAAACCTTACTTTTCTTCAATGTCTACACCTCAATAGGGGGATCCTTCGATGGTGTAACTTCACCTTTGTCTTTATTTTCTCCTTCTTCCCCTCCTTCTTCTTGGTTCACTTCATCTCCTCCTCCTCCTATAGGTGAGTTAGACCTAGTTTACTCTGAGGCGTTGTCCTCCTCATCAGTTTCTATGTTCTTCACTTCCTCCTTTTTCTTCTTTCTCTTCATGTTAGTTTGTCCATCATGTTTGACCTGGGTGACCAAGGGACTTCCAATGATGTTGGGGTCGAAGAGTTATGCATCTTCCACCAGAACAAGGAAATATATTGGCCATTATTTGGTGATCTCCTCCATGTCTTCGTCGGTCAGCTTGTAATAGGACTACATCTCCTCCTTAATTTCATCCCTCCGCACAGTGATGTAGATAAAGTTTTGATCTACGTGAAACTTCACTAGCGGCCTATGCTAATGAAAAGTGTTGGGAATCATCCATGGGAATGCTTCAATAGCATGCTTCAGCTGTAGGTAGTAAGCATGGAACACCACATTCGATTTCCACTCCTTCACCATATCATTGGTATACCACAAGGTGGAGAACCTTGCAGCCAATGATTCTGATGGATCAACTTCCATGAAGGCTACTTCTTCTGGCATTTTCCAAGAGACAAATGCGATCAATATCATTATCCAACTAAAATGGAACTCATATCCCTGATCTTGCACTTCGCGGAAATCCTTCTCCAACTCCTTGACGAGGTAACTTGCCCAGTTCATTTGCATTCCTTCTATGCACTTACCTATGAGGTCTACTACAAATCCAGTGACCTGGGTTGGACAGTTCTTTCCGATGAGCTTACCAGCTATAAGCTGACAAGCTAGGCACATTATGCCATCCTGGATGGAGGCTACCTTATAGCTTCGCTTTCCCTTCTCTACATCACCATAGTCTTCCTTTATGTGTTGTACCAAGAAGTGATCTTAAGTCTTCCCTAGGTAGAAATGGTGAGGGTTCAGTCCCTACATGCTCATTCTTGTGATCAAGTGGATTAGCGTTGGATCCACAGTGATACACCTGTCAAGCCAAAAAGAGCCTCCATGATAGCATGACAGGAGGAGTTTAACGCAAGCGTTAACCTCCTGGTGTCGGCCAAAATGATGGATCTTCATCATGTTTAGGATCATTGATTTCACAAGATCCTTTATCCATGGATGGGAGACTATGTGCGGCTTCTTCTTAGTCATCTTCATCAAATACCTATGTGAAGAGATCATCGCATAGTTCTCCCGGTCTCTGAGGTTGAAGTCATTATTCTTCAAAGATGGAATGTGTCCTAACTAGGGTCCAACTACACGTATCCCCTTCAAGATGTACGTAGTGATTAGCGTGTACTCGAAATCCCGTGGGATGTTGTCGCAGTTAATTGTGCCATCCAGACACAAGATGTATTCAAGTAAGACCGATGGGATCTACTTCACATTAGTCATATCGTCGCGGTGTTTGCTTCGCTTCTCAGTCACGGTTTGGATAGAGAGACGTCCAGTCGAGGGGGATGCTTGCAAGTCCCCAGTCGATGACACCTATATTCCCACAGACATGACTCTCTCAGACATGAGGTCTACAAGTATTTCCTCCACATACTTCTCTAACGCGCTATGTTCACACATAAAATAAAATAAATCATTTAGGCAAACAGACAAGCAAGGTAATCAAATGAATGGTGAGGTATAGAAAGCACAGTGTGATCTGCAATCGATTCTCTGTTAGCTATGATATTTCAGTTTTCAAAAATTGGTCCTGAAGTAGCGTCCGATTGGTTAAATAAGAAACGTCATAATGGATTCCTCCAACAAGTAGGAATGCCTCAATCAATACGAATCAATCTATTATGGCATGGTCTCAATGGTTCAATCGTGGTATTTCTAGCAATAAATGTGTTTATAGTCATTCTGGAGCATCATTCTAATGGTTGGGGTGCCTCCAATGGTCATATAGCTTTTTCGTGGAAAATTCCCATTCTGCGTAGTTCTGTTATTTCGACAAAGTTCAAGTTCTACAGATCTGCCTCCTGCGAAGTCTTTTCTGGAATTTCTCGTAGTTTTTCTAACTTATCTTTCTTCTTACTAAGATTCCTTTCCTTCTTTCCTGTGATCTGAGTCTCTGGATTCCTCTTTCCATTCTTATTCTTATCTTTTCTTAGCATAGTGACTTTTCATTGTTGATGTTCTTTCAAAGGGTTCAGAAATAATACCTCTTTGCTTACTAGGTCCTGGGTGGACATACTTTCTTCTTGCATGGATAGGTCCTTAAACCCTTCTTGCGCTCTTTCAAAGTTGACAACTACTTCTCTTTTATTCTGCTTCTTTGAATCAACTTCTCGTTCTTCTATCAGTCGATCTATTCTTCAAGCTATGAAATCCCTTAGTTCTTTCTTTTTCTTTTCCACGGCTTCCTCCTCTGCTTTCCTTCTGATCTGATCCTTCTCAATCCAAGTATTTCCTAATAAAAGTGGGAAAGGGGCATTGTTCTCAACAAATATAATAACTTCAAAGTCTTCTTTTGTTGACGTTTCATGAGAAATCATAGGTATATTAGTAACTCTTCCACATAGGGTTATCATCTTTCCTTTAAACAAGCCTATTCTTCCCAATAAAGATATCATGGCAAGCTTTCCAAAAATTTCCCAAGTGCTTTCTGGCATAATATTCACATGTGTTTCATCATCCAATACACAGTCTATGTCGAAGTCTTCTATTCTTGTAGCTATAGGTTGTTTTTCTTTCAAGATCTGTGGTAAACTAATGTCTCTGTGATCATCCATTTCTTCTTTTAACTGTATTAACATAGTCTTTGACTCTTTTTCTATATGACTCTCAGTCTCTTGACCTTATTTATAGTTTTCTTGTCTCATGTTCATCTTTTCAACCTTGGAAATCATTCTTGGACAATCCTCAACCTCATGACCAACAGTTTTACAGTAAATACAAATAGGACCTATACCAAGGCAGTCCTTAAAAAGATATCCTATTCTTCTACAATTATAACACAGTGTCAATCCACTCTTTCTTTTAAACAATCTCGAGTCTTTACTATACTGCATGCTAGGATCACATTGTTGTACCTACAATCTACAAAAATTCTTTCTAGGTTCCTACATCCATTTATTAGTCCAAAAATTCTTTTTATGCATAGGAATAACATATTTTTCTGTATTTCTATGAAATTTATTCAAATGAACCCTTTCTTCTAACTATGCCCTAACATTCAGGATAGGACAAAATCAATCAAACATACCTAGATTCATACTTTCGAAGCCAAAATTTCCACTTATCTTACCTTTACCAGAGCACAAAGCTTTAAGAACTTACCTCCTTCTTTCAAATCCGGTTTCTTTCTTAGCACAGAGCTTCGCAAGTCAAGTAGAATATTGCACACTATAGCAATAGATCTACGCATAGAGCTTTCTCTTTTCTTCAATTCTTATATTTTTTATTCCTGCATATTGAACTATATTAAACTATTCCTTTATTACCAATAGCTAATTAATGATATTAAATTGTTGTTTTATCATATAGTTGCTCGAGAGTGGGATGCTTTAAATTTATACATTGCAAACAACCTTGATTGGATGGAGCATTGGATAGAATATACTGAAGAATACTTTAGTAGGTTATCATGGGAAGGGGTGAGTAAGATGTTACACATTATTTTGGTCACCCCAGTGATCCATTGATAACATGTGTTCATGTTCCCCAAAAGAGTCTTTCTCCATGAGGAAAGTGATTGGATTTCTCTTCTCAAAAACCCTATTAAGGAAATTCGTCTTAGGATGCACTATACATAGGGTGTGATGATGCTTGATCGTCACCCCTTTCTCTAAATATGGGTTGCGACGTCTCCACAGACTGCACTATACCTAGGGTGTGACTATGTCAAAAGCTAATAAAAGGTCAAGTTTCACGAATGTTATAGAAGGGGATCTTCTAGAAGATGAGGTGGCCTCTGAACATTTTGGATCTTACTCACTTCTTTGATTTGGTGGGATCATCCTAATCTCCTCTCCCATCTCTCTTTCACACTATATAAAGAGGGATCTATCATGGAAAATACTAAGGTTGGATAGGCTAAGAATTGGATGAGGAATTCTACTTCAACTCATACTTGAGAGATTCATTTCAGTTCATCAATTCATTGTGGATATTCTTCATTCAAGGTTGGAGCAAGTGTGTGTGTTGGAGAAAAGGGTCATCAAAAGGGGACTTTGTGAAATCAAGGCTTTGGTTGTAATCTCCACTTTCATTTTAATATGATACAGTGATATGTTTCTTTCCCATAAAACTTGTCTTGTTTTATTGTATGATTCCTTGATCACATACATAGGTTCTTGTTGAGTTCATTTTATTTCTTTCACTTTGGTTGGCTTGTGTTCCCTTGCAGATTCGATATCACAGAAGCATCARAGTGGAGCTAGGATGGAAATGGCAAGAGGAAATGACATTTAAATAGTGGAGCTAGKWTGGAAGCATCAGATATCTCTTATTAACTCGTTAACTCAATGGTTAGAGCTTAGGGAAAGCATCATATTCTGTTATGTTTTGTTCTATTTTTGGGTGGATATAGGGATATMTGTTTATGTCCACATTCACCAATTTTATCACCAACTAGTGACTTCAAAATAAGAAGGTTTGTTTGCTTGGTTTGATTCCTATATTTTATTAGTGAGTGTTGTTTGTTTCTCTAGTTGGCCATAGATTTTTTCATTCTTTACTTGGCTCAGCCAACATTGGCCTTCGTCATTCACATAGGATGCAAGGGCCACCCCTGGAAGATTCGGAAGGTTACCTCCCTTTGCTTCCTAACTCACTAGAAGGCTCTCCTGAGGGAGTAGTCAATAACGAAGTAGATTCTGAGGTTGGAAGCACACACTCTTTGGAAGGATTTTAAATTGTTTCGAATTCCTTAGAGGCTTTTCGACTTCCCCCAAATCTGTTATTGAGTATTAGACATGACGCACATTTTATTTGGATGAATTCATTGGAATAAATTGTTGTTGTTGAGAATACTGGAGTACCTATTTGACCTAATGTAGGGTATGGAGTAGATGATCCATTTTTTCCAAGTGAATCATTTAGAACCCCGGCTCACATCGGGAGTTGTTAATCCTAGTTCTTTCCCTTTGATAGTACGTGATCTTTACATAAACCTAGGAGTGATTCCTGATCAACCTATGGCATCATGGATGCCTGAGACGTATGTTACCTATATGGTACCTTTAAACCATTTTACTGATACTACTAGTATTGTCTCCACAGTTTCAGACCAATTGTTGGTTGGTTCTCACTTGATTCTTCCTCTCCAAATGGCCCAGTCTACTATGGTCCCACGAGCTATGACTATTTCTACCAAAAATGTGGTTGTCACCCAAGCTCCTATTAGAACACCACTTCGACTCAAACCAAATCCATCACTTCCCCCTGGGTATAACACTTTGAATACTTCCATTTCTATCCCTACCCAGAATCCATCCGGAGGGTCTAGCCTCTTTGTTCCTCTTGGGTATAATGTTGCTAGTCAGTTTATTCCTACACCTACCCAGGTTCTCTCTAGAGGGCCTTATGTTCCTTCTCCACCTTTTTTAGGAGGATATCATCACCCCTACCCTAGTGTCTCCAACCCACTTGGACGCACCAGTCATTATGTCACTTCTAGTTTCCAGATTCCTATTGGAGGTCAACCCTAAGCTAGGGGGAAACCTCAATTTGGGGGACAACCTCATATTAGGGGAAAACCTCAACTTGGGGAGAAACCTCAATTTGGATTCCATAACCCATTTTATGGACAAAATGTACATGTGTTACAATCTCAACCTTAGAATCCTCTTTTCCAAGGAAATTTGAAACCATATTGGGGGAACATCCTCAAGTTAATTCTTTTGTACCCCCTAGCCTTGGTCAACCATATCCAGGTTCTTTGAATCCCACTTGGGGTCAAAAATTTCAATCTAATGTTCCTTTCCAAGGGAATGTACCTGATCAACCCAAACCTGTGGGCTATCTGCCTCAAAATCCTCCACAACTGAATCTGTCGGGACTGTCTAATTATTTGCAGATTGCTTACGGTCCTATTGATATACCTACAGGGCTTCCCCCTCAGAACTACCAATTTCCACAAGTGAACCAACAATTTCCTTTTCTAGCCACTTTGGATTTACTGGATTTGTCTAGGATTTTGAATGATGTTATTTTTCATTCTCCTTATTGGCCCGTCATATCGGCCAAACTACCATCCAACATTCCTAAATTTGGCAATTGAGAAGGAGAAGACCTGAATAATAATGTTATGACCTTCCATATTTGGTGTTCATCCAACTCATTTATGGACAACTCCATCAGATTATGACTTTTCCAATGAACTCTCACAGGTTCGGGAGAAAAATGGTACATCGAGTTACTGTGAGGATTATTTAATGACTTTAATACCCTAGCCATGGCCATTTTAACACATTACCATTTGCCAATCTAATACGATACAGGAACCGAAATTTTGAGTTCTTTTAAACAGTCTTCTTCTACTCATATTTATGATCACATTCATGAGTGGATGGGGAAAAGACTCTTAATCAAAGCTCCTCTTCCTGATTAACTATTGGTTGAGTGGTTTACCAAATCTCTCATTGGTCCTATCACCTGCAATGTTTCCATGGGTGGTGTCATCACTGAAGAGAAGGCGATTAGTCGTGCTCAGTATCTAGATCTCGTTTATTCACAAACGGGCACACTTTACGACTTAATCCCTGATTCCTGTCGTCCTTCCATGAATCCTACCCCAACGCATCTAGTAGCTTCTCACATTGTTGATGGTGTGATTGGCACCTTCCATGTTGAGACTCAGTCTCCACAGGCCAATCACACCAATGTTAAATATAATAATTCTAATGTACAAAATACTCTTACTCCTACTACTTCCTCTGGTAAGATTGTTAAAGTTAATTCAGTTCAATCCACACCTACTGGAAAAAATAAAAATAAAATTAAAGGGAAGGGTAAGAATAAGGAAGACAAAAATAATAATCAACAATCTGAGAATCCCAAAACACAGCCCGTTGATGATAAATATAAATGTAAACCTCGTTACCCTTGCCTGATTTGTGGGGACGATCATTACACGAAACACTATCCACGATGCAATGAGGTCACTAAGTTATTCCAAGGGACCGAGAAGCCTCCTACACCTGCCATTTTGTTACAACCTTTCCCTTCTCAGCAACAGGCTCAATTGGTCATTCATGACCAAGCTTCTTCTTCTACCTCATCTTACATCCTTATGTGTACTGGTGACTCCAAAAAGAATGAAGTTGCAGTCGCAACTCGAGCCAGAGATTATTCTCTGTCAAAATATAAAGTTGACGATATACCACCTTCATTGGTGCAACCTTCTCCCCAAACTTCACCTCCAAATGGTCCTCTTCATCTCAAACGACCAGGTCTCAATACAGTTCTTTGTCCTCCTCCCAAGGGCGTTGTTCGAAAGTCTATGTTTAATCATCATGCATGTGTTTCTCAAAATGACAGTATTGTAGAAGACCTTGTGCAAGCACCCTTCACGATGTCAGCTCTCGAAGTCCTTCAAAGTTTTCCTACTCAATGGAAGGCATTGTTAAAGGCCATTGGTGGAATTGATCCTACAGATACCAATTTGATAATCTTTGACTTGGAAGATCACATTCCAAGGCTTTCTCCTCAATTAGCATTTCAAATCCAAGTTTTTCTTGAAAACAAGAATATCTATAGAACCATTATTGATGAAGGAGCCTCAACTTGTGTTATGTTTGTTACTTGTTGGAAATCTATTGGCTCTCTTGCCCTCACTGAATCACACAATACACTTAAGGCCTTCAATGGTACAGGTTTTAAACCTTACGGTGTTCTTCCTCCATTATCTATGACGTTGGAAGGTAAGTCAGTCAATGTCAAGGTTGAGGTATTCGATTCAACTCTTGATTATAACCTTTTACTTGGTCATAGCTGGATTGATTCCATGTAGGCAGTTGTGTCTACCCTTTTCCATGTGTTATGTTTCCTGCACCAAGGAAAGGTCGTTATTTTCGACCAACTAGCCTTATTTAATTCCTATTCATGTACTAGCAACATTCCCTTTATCTCGAAGACACCTACCGGTTACGAGAATGTCGAAGTGGGTCTTTTGAAATATTCAACTTTGATGGGTACATTTCCAATCTCACCACCCAGTAATCCCCCTCCTTTTGTTGCCTCAATTAATATGATCTCAACCACTGTTCATGAAACCCCTGAGTCATATGACTCATGGGTAGTACCTAGATCTAGTGATTATCTCCGTTACGGCAACCACATGCCTTTAAGTCTGGTCAAATCTGCTTATCAAGCTATTCAATTGGCAACCCCCTCTCATCTTTCTCTCTGTGATTCATCTCCTAATCGGTTTCACATGATATTTCCTACTAATGAGATTATCATTTCAGTCATGTCTATGGAATATACTCCATGGGATGATGGGCATCATCGCTCCATTCTCTTCCTATAATGTGATACCATAGAGAGCTACCAACGGATTTCGACTCCGTTGATCGTTGTTGTTATTTATTTCATTCATGAGTCAACATACGATGTTTTGTACGAAGGGAACTTGAGTAACATTTTTCCTACTGTTCTTCTTGACATATCGATTAAACTCATATTTGTGGAGAACGTTCATATTGGGGCCTCATGTTCTACTGATGAGGTCCACATGGATAAATCCCTTTTCCAAGAATTTCATGACGTTTTCGCCTGGAGTTATGAATAAATGATAGGTATTGATCCTGATATTGTTGTGCATGAGATTAAGACATATCCAGACACTAAACCCATTCGGCAGAGACTTCACCCAGTCCATCCACATAAAGATGTTGCTATCAAGCTTGAGGTTGAAAAACTTCTTAAAGTTAGCTTTGTCTGTCCTGTGGCTTTGACTGATTGGGTATTCAATCTTGTTTCGGTAAATAAGAAACAAGGTATGATCCGCATTTGTGTAGATTATATGGATATCAATAAAGCTTGTCCTAAGGACAATTATCCTACCCCTTTCATTGACTAGATCGTTGATGACTGTGCCAGAAGTGAAATCTTATCCTTGATGGATGGTTTCTCTAGTTATAATAAAATTAATATTTTACCAGTGGATCAATACAAGACTGCTTTTATCTTCCCTTGGGGAACCTTTTCCTACCGGAAATTACCCTTTGGTCTCAAAAATGTTGGTGTGACCTTTCAGCATGCTATGTCTTACACTTTCCATGATATTAAGCACATCATACAACCCTATCTAGATGATCTACCAGCACATTCCATGCATCGTCAAGATCACTCGACACATTTACGGGCCATTTTCCTACGCTATCGTTATTATCACATACCTCTGAATCCACAAAAATGTGTTTTTTGTGTGGAATTCGACCGACTTCTTGGTTTCATTTTGTTGATACATGGGATTCAGGTAGACCCATTGAAGGTTGAGGCTATTATTAATCTACCTCTTTCTTCCATGCTACGTCATCTTCAAAGTTTGCAAGGGAAGGCAAAATGTTTGTGTCGATTCATCCCCAATTACATTGATTTAATGAAAGGATTCACTCGGCTCCTCAAGAAAGGTTATGACTTTGTATGGGAAGACATTGCCAACAAAGCCTTTGAAGCTTTGAAACTCGCTTTAACTCATACACCACTGTTGTTTCCCCCTGACTATAGCCGAGATTATTTCTTGTATTTAGTTTCTTCAGACTCTACCATTGCTATGGTTTTAGTCCAAGAGGATGATGCCCACGATGAACATGTGATATATTATTTGAGTCAGAGTCTCATGACCATTGAAACCAAATACCTACATGTGGAGAAACTGGCCTTGGTAGTTGTTCAAGTTGTTCAATGATTCTATCAATATATCTTATTATGCAGAACCACTATCATTTATGATTGCAACCCCATGCAACATATCCTTACTCGACAATTGCGAGGGGGAAAGTACTCCAAATGGATAGTTATTCTCCAGGATTTTGACTTGGAATTTGAACATGCCAAGTCAAAGAAATATTTGTTTTTTTTCGAATTGATATGTGACCTTCCCTCTACTGAGACACAAAATGTGGTAGAGGATTCCTTTCCTGATGAATCCCTTTTACTGATCAGTTCTTATGATGTATGGTACAGATATATTATTATATATCTCCAGACTCAAAAATTTTGGCCTGGTCTATCTAGTACAGACCGTCATCGTATACGATATCAAGCCCGTCAATACATCATCCTTGGTGATACCCTTTACCATCATGGTATTGATTCTATATTTCGACGATGTCTCACCTACGATGAAGATGAGAAAGATTTGAATGATTGTCAATTGAAGCATGTGGTAGTCATATGTCTGGGTATGCCACTGCCCAAAATATCTTACGAGCAGGTTATTTTTGGCCTTATTTTTTTAAGGAACTACATTACTGTCATCCAAAAATTCCATGATTTCCACACTTATAATAACAAGATAATATATCATCCTTCTCCCTTATACCATGTAGTTTTTGTTGGTCCATTCACCAAATGGGGCATTGAATTCATGAAATGTAACCCTCACTTGATAGGGGGGCATGGGTACATTATTGTAGCTATGGATTATTTCACTGATTTGTCTGAGGTGATGCCTATAGTCGATAACACCGGGAAAAATGCAGCATTGTTCATATTCAATCATATCATTACTAGGTTTGGTGTCTCTCAAGCCATCGTTACTAATCATAGTCATTTTCGGAATTTTATGATTTCTAAACTTACTGAAAAGTTGGGTCTTCGCCATGAAAACTCAACCCCCTATTATCCACAGGCCAATGGCCAAGTTGAAGCAATCAACAAATTTCTCACTACTATGCTTCAACGGATGGTAGGAATTCATAAGTCAAATTGGCACACGATGTTATTCTCAACATTATGGACCTATCGGACATCTGTTAAGTCTTCCACGGGATTTACACTTTTCCAGTTAGTTTATGGTATCAAAGTTGTCTTTTCGATTGAATGTGAAATATCGTATTTGAAACTAGCTGGTGAACTTCTCCCTAACACCTCTACTGAAGAGGAGTCTCTTTTGTATTTGATGCAACTAGACGAAACCCGTCATGATTCTTCCTTAGTTATTGAAACTTAGAAGAAACGTGTTAAATCCCAATATGACAAGCATGTCAAGCCACGTGTTTTTTATGAAGGTGATCTAGTTCTTTTTTATGAGCAAGATCATGATTTACTAGGGGTTGGTAAATTCGAGCCCATGTGGCGGGGTCCTTATATTGTCAAATGAGTGTTGGAGAAGGGATATTATGAGCTAGTTGATTATGATGGAATCCATTTGAGTGAACCCAGAAATGGGATTTACTTGAAGAAGTACTATTCTTGAGCTATTTTTGCATGAGTGCTTGTATTTTAGTGTATAATACTCTTGTGTTTTCTTTCGTTGTTTGGTTTTGACCTTTAGCTACTTACCTTGTGTTGTTCTTGGTTCTCATATATCGGTGTATTCACTACCCTACCTTGGCTTTGTTGATGGAACTAGTCACAATACTCAAAACTTAGCATATGTTTCTTGGGAAATCTATGCACCTATGGATGAATTGATTAGTCTACATGGTGTTTTCCTTGGTCGTGCAACTAACAATATCGCGAAATACAATGTAGTCATCAAATTATTGATCGACGTTGTTTCACTTTGAATCTATCATCTTGTTGTACGAATGGATTCACAGTTAGTGGTCCTACAGTTGAGTAATGTGTATTATATTTGAAGTCCTACGTTGTTAAGGGTGTATTTACGAATTCGCCTCTTGGAACATCATTTTGACTACATTGAATATCAACACATTCCTAGATGTCTAAATACATTAATGGATGCATTAGCTAATTATGTGTTAGAAAAACATTTGAGACATTTATAAAATCCAATCACACTTTGTATATACAACAAGTAAGCCAGCAGAAGCCTCATATATATATATATATATATATATATATATATATATATATATATATATA
>JZKD02S2143217.1:0-26031 GCA_000966675.3 Picea glauca
TCTAGGGGAGAAGATTCAAGTAAAGGAGGCCATGGAAGAGCTTGAGTCCCTTCGAGGGTTTTCCTTCCAAGTCATTACAGGTGAAGTAACATAAGATATATTTGTAGGGTTTTTATTATTTTTTTAATAATTCCTTTCTACGATATATAACTTGCCTCCGTCTTTTCACAAAGATTTTGCATAGGTTCTCTTTTACTCTTTAAGATTCCATAACCCTTTAGGGAAAAGGATGGAATGACTAAGGTCTAAGTCAAACTTCATTGAGACGACATTGGCTTGAAAGGTAACCAATGTTTAACCCCACCTTGAAACACTGCAGAGTCAAAGTCATGCTATGCACCACCGCTCTTTAAAGGTATTGGTCATTCATTAGTAATGGCGGTCGAACACACGACCTGTATAACTCTACTAGGAAACTCTTTGTTCAAAGGTTTCATTGTATTTTTTGTTTAATTAGCTCCTGTACATCAGGGCTTATTTTTCATAAATGATTTAGTTTATTTACAAGTCTATGAAAGAGAGATTACAACACTCTTATCATAAGGATTTATAGGTTTCTTCAAATATGAATATCATAAATATTAAGTAGGTTCTCCTTTTTTAAGGGGGATTTTCAATGTTGTTTCCTCTTTGGATAATCTGTGGATGATCTACATGTAAAATTATATTTGTTTTTTGACATTATTCTCCTACTACATTTATATATGCAAGTGTTCACAAGATATTTTCTATTCTTCTCATTTATGTAAATAAAGGAGATTATGTATTGCTACTATTATAAACAAAATAGAAGAAGATATGTATATATTCACTTGATACTATTTCAAACATAATATGTATATAATATCTATTTAGTTTGTTCATATTTTCTCATGCAAAATATATATCTAGAGGTATGACAATAATAATAATAACTCATTAAATTTTATGTACTCTACTGCAAGAATTTTTATTTCTATTTCCAAATAAGTATAGAAAATATTAATTCTCATTTATTTTCTACTTACATCATGCTATGTTAGAGAAAAGGCATTATAATCTCTAATATAGTTTCACACTCATTATCTCCACAAATATAACTAGATAAAGTACTTATGTTTACAAAGAGAATAGAATATTGATTCCTAATATTATTGTGCAAGTATTTACATAACTTCTCTATTTAAAAGATTTTTGGTTGCTAATATTTCTATATTGATTTTTTTTCAATAGCAATAGTATTTCTAATCAAATATTGCTAAAAAAATATTACAAAATGATATTGAAAATACCAAATCTTATTTTACTTTACATAACTTTCACTCAGATTAGTATTCACTACTTAGAAAGAAATAGTTTAAATAAACTAAGATTGTAAATATCATAACTAGTAATTTCAAGAAATAAAAGATAGGTAAACATATCTAAATCTGAAAGAGATACTGGGGACAAACTGAGGAGAGAATCCAACTCCTACCAACCATAGACCAAAGCATCCAAGTATTACTTTCTCTTATCACCCCCGATCCTAATTCTTTATTCCATAGGAAACTAAAAATGTCAATAACCTTCTCCAGGTAAATACTAGAACTTGAGTCTTTCTCAAAACCCTCAAGTTCTCTTTAAGGATTTATAGGTTTCTTCAAATATGACTATCATAAATATTAAGTAGGTTCTCCTTTTTTAGGGGGCTTTTCAATGTTGTTTCCTCTCTGGATAATCTGTGGATGATCTGCATGTAAAATTATATTTGTTTCTTGACATTATTCTCCTACTACATTTATATATGCAAGTGTTCACAAGATATTTTCTATTCTGCTCATTTATGTAAATAAAGGAGATTATGTATTGACTCTTGCTACTATTATAAACAAAATAGAAGAAGATATGTATATATTCACTTGGTACTATTTCAAAAATAATATGTATATAATACCTATTTAGTTTATTCATATTTTCTTATGCAAAATATATATCTAGAGGTATGACAATAATAATAATAACCCATTAAAGTTTATGTACTCTACTGCAAGAATTTTTATTTCTATTTCCAAATAAGTATAGAAAATATTAATTCTCATTTATTTTCTACTTACATCATGCTATGTTAGAGAAAAGACATTATAATCTCTAATATAGTTTCGCACTCATTATCTCCACAAATATAACTAGATAAAGTACTTATGTTTACAAAGAGAATAGAATATTGATTCCTAATATTATTGTGCAAGTATTTACATAGTTTTTCTAGTTAAAAGATTTTTGGTTGCTAATATTTCTATATTGATTTTCTTTCAATAGTAATAGTATTTCTAATAAAATATTGCTAAAAAAATATTACAAAATGATAATGAAAATACCAAATCTTAATTTACCTTACATAACTTTAACTCAGATTAGTATTCACTACTTAGAAATAAATAATTTAAATAAACTAAGATTGTAAATATCATAATTAGTAATTTCAAGAAATAAAAGATACGTAAACATATCTAAATCTGAAAGAGATACTGGGGACAAACTGAGGAGAGAATCCAACTCCTACAAACCATAGACCAAAGCATCCAAGTATTACTTTCTCTTGTCACCCCCGAGCCTAATTCTTTACTCCATAGGAAACTAAAAATGTCAATAACCTTCTCCAGGGAAATACTAGAACTTGAGTCTTTCTCAAAACCCTCAAGTTCTAATTCCTACACAAGTACTCAAAAGCATCCTTCTTACACCATACTTTCCTTTCTCCTCTTTTCAGAATGAGAAAATATTTCCTAGGTTTTTCTTTTTCAAGTTAGCCTCATCTGCAACTCTAGAGAGTCTTGGCCTAACTTCTTGCTAGCGTGTTCCCTCACCTCTCACATCCTTGGTAGTAGGTTTACACTTGTCCTCATGGACAATATTTACTCAGGTGATTTTTATCCTTTTTTCACTTTTCCCATGGAATAAATAATTACTCTTTTTATAGATGGATTCTCTCATCAATTTGTCTCTAGTAAAATAAAATAATATTAAAACAGTATTTACACAAATATTTTTCATCATCAAATGTTTATGATGATTTAAGTATTTTCAATAAATCTATGATAGTATACAGTAATACCCATAAATGATTGAACATATGAGACATCCTTTGGTACCGGGTAGTCTGCAATGGCCTTGACCTTTTCAGGATGAAATCCCTTCTCCTAAAATCACATGTCCTAAGTACTGCACTTTATTTTGACAGAATTCACATTTACTGAATTTTGCGTACAATTGATATTATCTTAATGTTTGAAAAAACAACCTTAAATGTTCTTCATGCTTTTCTCCGGTATTTGAATAGATCGAGATATCATCAATAAAAAAAATCACAAAATTATCCAAATATTTCCTTAGCACGTTGTTCATTAAACACATAAATGTCGCAGGTGCATTTGTTAGACCAAAGGGTACCACTATGAACTCATAGTGTCTGTACCTTGTTGTAAAATCCATTTTATGAATATATTCATCTTTAATCTTGACCTAATGATATCCTGATCTTATATCTATATTTGAAAATATTCTAGCTTCCCCGACTTGATCAAACAAGCCATCAATACGGGGTAAAGGATACTTATTTTTTACTGTCATCTTATTCCATTAATTATAATCAATACACAACTTAAATTTTCCATCCTTATTTTTCACAAATAAGACCGGTGCTCCCCATGGAGACACACTTGGTCTGAGGTACTTTTTATCCAACATCTCTTGAAGCTGCATCTTTAACTCAGTCAATTCAGGAACACTCATTCTATAGGGTGCTTTAGACACCAATGTAGATCTAGGTACTAGATATATGGTAAAATCTATGTACCTTCTAGGAGGTAGTCCTAGAATTTCTTTTGGAAATACATCATGAAAATCACGAAATATAGGATCATCAGTCAATAGATTTTTAACCTCTTTGTCTTGGTTCTCATTTATATGCACATAATAAAATTCACAACCCTTTCTTGCATTTATTTTCAACTATAAAGAAGAAATATTCCTTACAGACACACCACGAGATATTCCCTTAATGGTTTTTCCTTGTCCAAGTTCATCTAAACAGTCAAATTTTTTGTTTCTACAGCTCACAACATCCGCATTTTTTTCAAGCCAGTTCATGCCTATGAGTAAATCATAGGATCCCAAGGGTAATACATTCAATTCCAATTTATTTTCCATCCCATCCATAGTTACTATGCACTCTTTAACCAACTCTACAACCTTCCATTTTGTACCAATAGCTAATTGTACTAGCCAAGATTTCTTATGCTTAACTTTATTCAATTTACAGTCTTATACTATAGTAGGGGGAACATAAATTAAACTTCTGCTAGGGTCAATTAAAATAGATACATATTTTTTATTGATCATACCTTTAATTTCCACCATGGCAGATTGGTGATCAACCTGTCGATTCACCATTTATATTACAGGTACATTGTTCCATGTCATTAACTGTCACTGCTTCTTGAATGTTATGCAATGTCAATTTTTGTTTCTTATTTAGAGGACAATCTTTATATATATGAGTTTCTTTACAACCCCAACACTACAGTGGTGGTCTAACTAGTTTATTCACTGAATCTGTCAGTTGGTGACTATTTTGAACTGATACACTTTGTTGTTGACCACTAAACTTGTTCCATATAACCAGACCATTGTGTGATGGATGACATGGATGCTTAAACTATTTATTTCTAGGTTTAAACTTGTTATCTCTGTTCCTATTCTACCATGTTTTCATACCTTCAAACCTCCGTTTAAACTGAGTGTAACACAATTTAGCATGTCTTATTATCTCATCCATTGTCTTAGGATTAAGGTATTCAAGTTTATCTTTATATGCTTGAGGTAGGCAACTCATAAACCATTTTTCTTTCTCCTTTTCCTCACTAATATAGGGTACATATCTCACCAGGTTGACAAACTTAGTAATGAAATCTTCTATCATCATTTTTCCTAGCTTAAGGTCATGGAATTCCTTAGCCTTTTCATCATAATATCTTTTTGTTAAATATTTATGTTTGAACTATTTTTTGAATATTTTCCATGTCAATTCATTTCTTCTAACTTTGTTTACCATTTTTGTCTCTTGCCACAAGATGGAAAATTTATTGTTCAACTGATACACAACCAGTCTATGCCTTATGTTCCTTGGATAATTATAAATATGAAAATAATTTCCCATGTTCAAAAGCCAATCTTATGCTCCTTCTTCAGACTTAGTCAAAACTAGGAGGTCTAATATTTTTAAATTCACCAGATAATTCATTATCATGCCACTTTTGTTTCTTGATTTTATGTGTTTTATTTTATACACTGTTGTTTTCATAACTATCTTTGCTACTTTCATCAATCATTAATATTTTTTTGTCGCTAAATATTGGGTGTTCCTTTCATTTATGAGATTCATCATTGGAGACTTGTTTCTTATCATTGCTAGAGGCTTGTGCTACATTCTTATTATGTTTTATCTCAGTCACGTTCTTGAGAAGGATCTCATTTAGTCCATCATGTTCCTTACAAGCCTTCAACAACTTTTCGTTATATTTTTAATACTCTGCAATTCTACCCTTATGCTTCTCATAGTTTCAAGTAATCCTAGGGAATTATCACAAGGTTGTTCACTATTCAACTCTACATACATTTTTGGTCCACTTGGTATTTTTTTTTTCGATTTGTTCAACCGTAGTGTCTGATTTTTGTTTCTGATAAGTGCAAAACATACTTAAAGTTATTTTTTTTTAACAGATCTTCAACAGTTACATAGTCTAAAACATTTATATGTATAACGATTTATGTTCGTTTTGAGCCTATAAGGCCATAATGTCTGAACCATGCTCTGATACCATTTGTATCATCACCCAACACCTAATTTTGTTTTAAAAATACTAATGATTGGTATCGAATAATATTTATTATGCTCATTGTCATTATTACTCTTTTGTATTAATTAATACTAAGAACCTTACTACTCTTTACTTTTGTCACCCTTGTTTTCTCTACTTGACGGGTTAAGTATTCAAGCAACGATTACCCATCAACATATCTCTCATCCTATCACTATTCGCCAATTCACTCTTTCAATCATTGTTTTCAACAGGTATATGAGTTGATTTACTTTAATAATTCAAGGACAAGTTAACTTGTTACTATTAATATCGCGGTCCTTATAATCATTAAGTAGGAAATGATTCTTCCTGTATTTTTACATCTAATTGATATTTTTCAAATATTACTTCAAATGTTGATTTCTATATTAAATTTACCCATGCTCTCCTCATAGGTTTACTTAGCTTATAAGTTATGTCCAAATTATATATAGTTAATATCATCATTCTTGCTAAATGTAATCTCTTACATATCTATGTCACCAATGTATAATTACACTCTTTCAAGTGTTATTAATCCTTTATTTAAATGTAAGGTACTTATGGTTTTACTTAGTGTTTTACCAAGTTCAATCCCATAATAATACATTATCAATGAAATAAGTAATATGACATTGTCTCTAGGGTAAGCTTCATCGCCCATTACATTGTGGTTTTTGTATTAATTCAAGACCAATATATATAAATATATTTACCTTACTTAAGTGGGATTTTGGGATAGATTGACTCCACCTGACCTGTGGTTCGTTGATTATACTAATCATTAATATACTTCGTACATATTAAATCTTCCATGATCCCGTCTCTATGCCCACGTCAACAAGATCATGTGAAGGTTGATGCAACACTCCATTTACAAGCTAACGTATTGCCACTTGTCTTTACCATGGAGTATGAGTCAACTTATCTACTGATGTTAACTCCTATTGGGATTCGATCCCATTAATAGCCATCCACCTATTGCTGGTACTATCAAAGTATTCAAGTCGGCTATGCTCATTGAAAATAAAAACCCTACCGCAACTTCATTAATTTTGTATCCTCGGTAAGGCATATCTCTTGTTCCCTTCAACATGAGAGGTTTTGTAATTTCTCATTGCGTTGAAATTCGTGGTGAGCATTTAATTTCACCCACGCTATTATTTTTCTCTAAAACGTCTTAGCACACTTAAATTTTTTCACTATAATTTATAGACACATGTATTCATACTTGTGTTAAATCTATGGTATTTTTTTATTATAACAAGGAAGAGCTCTCGGTCTGGTGATGACCCAAAAGACAAGAATTTTCCTAGACTTATTGCGTAGCCACTAATGTTAGCACAAGCTAAGAATTCGTAAGTATATGATAAAAAAATATCACGACTGGGTTTCATTTTCCTTTATAATATTGTTCTCCCAATTCATACAAGCTCCGCCAATGAGTATTTTGTACTTGTATTTTCTTTTCCAAGGGAGACGATTCAAGTAAAGGTGACCATGGAAGAGATTGAGTCCCTTCAAGGGTTTTCCTTCCAAGTCATTACACGTGAAGTACCATAATATATATTTGTATGGTTTTTATTATTGTTTTAATAACTCCTTTCTATAGCATATAACTTGCCTTGTCTTTTCGCAGAGATTTTGCATAGGATTGCTTTTACTCTTTAAGAGTCCACAACCCTTTAGGTAAAAAGGATGGAGTGACTAAGGTCTAAGTAGACTGTCACTAAGATGACGTTGTCTTGAAAAGTAACAAACATATTAACCCCACCTCAAAACATATCAGAGTCGAAGTCGTGTTACACACCACCGCTCTTTAAAGGTCCTGGTCATTCAATAGTAATGACGATTGAACACACAACCTGTATAACTCTACTAGGAAACTCTTTGTTCAAAGGTTTCACTGTAATTTTTGTTTAATTAGATCATGTACATCAGTGCTTATTTTTCATAAACAATTTAGTTTATTTCCAAGTCTATGAAAGAGAGATTACAAGACTCTTATCACAAGGATTTATGGGTTTCTTCAAATATGACTATTATAAATAACAAGGATTTATGGGTTTCTTCAAATATGACTATTATAAATATTAAGTGGGTTCTCCTTTGTCTGAGGGGGATTTTCAATGTTGTTTCCTTTCTCTATAATCTGCATGTAAAATTGTGTTTGTGTCTTGAAATTCTTCTCCTACTACATTTATATATGCAAGTGTTCACATGATATTTTCTATTCTGCTCATCTTTGCAAATAAAGGATATTATCTATTGACTCTTACTACTATTATAAACAAAATAGAAGAAGATATGTATATATTCACTTGATATTGTTTCAAATGTAATATGCATAGAATACCTCTTTACTTGATTCATATTTTCTCATGCATGGTTTATATCTAGAGGTATGACAATAATAATAATAACCCATTAGGGTTTTTATACTCTATTGCAAGAATTTTTATTTCTATTTCCAAATAAGTACAAAGAATATTAATTCTTGTTTATTGTATACTTAGAACATGTTCTGTTAGAGAAAAGGAATTATATTTTCTTAGATAGTTTCACACATTATATCCACAAATATAACTAGATAAATTACTTTTGTTTACATAGAGAATAGAATATTGATTCATAATCTTCTGTGCAAGTATTCCCGTAATTTCTGTAGTTAAAAGCTTTCTGGTTTCTAATATTTCTGTATTGATTTTCTTTCAATAGCAGTAGTATTTCTGATAAAATATTGCTAAAAATAGATTACAAAATGATAAAGAAAATACCAAATCTTCTTTTACCTTACATAAATTTAACTCAGATTAGTATTCAATACTCATAAATAAATAGTTTAAATAAACTAAGACTGTAAATACCAGAACTAGTAATTTCAAGAAATAAAAGATAGGTAAACATATCTGAATCAGAAAGAGATACACCCCCGAACCTAATTATTTATTCTATAGGAAACCGAAAATGTAAATAACCTTCTCTAGGTAAATACTAGAACTTGATTCTTTCTCAGAACCCTCAAGTTCTAATTCCTACACAAGTACTCAACAACATCTTGATTACACCATACTTTCCTTTCCCCTCTTTTCAAAATGAGAACATATTGCCTAGGTCTTTCTTTTTCAAGTTAGCCTCATCCCTAACTCTGGGAAGTCTTGGCCTAACTTCTTTCTAGCTTGTTTCCTCACCTCCCACATCCTTGGGAGTAGGTTTACACTTGTCCTCATGGACGACATTTACCTTGATGGTTTTTATCCTTTTTTCACTTTTCCCATGAAATAAAAAATTACTCTTTTTATAGCTGGATTCTCTCATCAATTTGTCTCTAGTAAAATAAAATAATATTTACACAAATATTTTTCATCATCCAATGTTTATGATGATTTAAGTCTTTTCCCAACATAATAATCCAAAATCACAATTATTCACAATTATTCAAATATTTAAAATGGAGGGATATTACAATTAGAAATGAAGTCGTTTATATTCTTTGATGTATCTTTTGATTTGGTTTATTGCATCCTTTATTTTGCATGATATAGGGTAGATAATAATCTATTTGTACATGGATTTCTAGCTTCTTACTTTTGTCTACTACTTAAGTTACACAATCCTTAAGTAGGTAATTTTGGTACTCTTTAGTAACAAAACTCCAATGGCAAATGAATAAATACTTTTGTGGGCATACTTACACTTGTCTTTCTTTATGTGTATTCTTTGTCTTTCTCATCTTTATTGCTTAATTTACTAGCATATTTTAATGTTCATTTTTCTTGTTCAATTGTTGTACATATGCATGACTTATCGATTGATTATGATCAACCATAGTACACTTACAGTCTAACAATTTGATGATTGAGTTCACAAAATTTAATTATTTTGGTATTTTTCTACGCATTGCATTTATTTCTGCATTTTATGTTAGATTCATAGCGTGGTTATGCATTTTACAACTCATTTTTAACTTAGATTACTTGTACTTAGAGAATTTACTTTAATTAACTAACAACTACCATAACATTTCTTGCATTTTCTAGTTCAATTTTGCACTAAAACCTAATTTACATAACTATTAGGATTATGACAATAATTTAACTCAACAATCTATCACAATTAATAATTAACCTAAACCACACATTATAATTTACATACACAAGTAATTGGAGGTTAGTACCCTATAGGGGAAAAACTATACTGACTTGCCTAACTAATTAATATAACCATGTAATTTGTGAGTTTTAGGATTTAAATTTAACATGGGTTTCCATCCTCACTTTTCCACTTGAGATCCCTATAAGGGTGTTTCAAGTGTCGTGATTGATTCTCATTTTGGTATCAACATAAATGACAACTATACTGGGGAATGAAAGTTCCTAGCTTTGTGAAAGATTATCATTTTGGTGTATGTCCCACTCTCTCTCCAAAATTAGATCAAGAAGGAGGATTTTAGACCAACTTGAAAAGCTTGTCTCCCAGTCCATTACTCATTCTAAAACCAAAAACTATAATCTTAGAGTCATCCCAATTGTAATCAATATGACATATTCTACCTTCCATATAAATTGAAGCTTCATCTCTAGTGCTTCAACCTTAGTTCTAGTACTATAGGAAATATGTTCAATCAATTCAACCTTGTACCTACCCCAAAGAATCCCCAAAAGGTAGTTAAAAAGATATACATATTTCAATATGAGATAGATGCAAATGCCACCCCATGACACGTGTCGTCTCCTATAAACATTGCACTAGCTACCAATCCTTTTCCAAAGTTTAAAGATCGTTTGCCTAAATTTTCAAGGAATGGGGTGAATTTTGCTAATAAACACCTAACAATGTTCTCCAATTCATGTGACAATATCATTGCACATGATATCGACACGTGCATGAGACCTTTTGTTAATTCTTTGGAAGGAAAGGTTGTTGTTGAGTTTTGTAACCTTCTTTATAAAATATTTTCAACTTGGTTTGAGCTAATTTATTGGTTTAAGACCACCATTGGTAATATGGAGAACCATGTAGATCACATGAGGAATTTCAATATCCTATTCTTTAAATACGATGACACCATCAGACCTTTTAATCTTGGGTTCATGAAACTTTATAATGAGATTCCTAAAGTTATCCAACCCACTCAACAATTATATCTAGTTCATTATTATAATACCATACCCCTTGCTTATTATCATTGACTGTAAGAAAATAATGTAAACTATCTTAGGTCAACGCTACAAATTTGCTTAGAGTTTGAAGAGAAGAATCTTAGAACATATCTACCCTTTGACAATTCTAGCCGAAAAAATGGCATGTTTGTATTGCTACAAATGATGTAGGATATGCATAACCAAAATATTTATTTTGAGCATAGATTGAAAATACAGCCCAATCCTACTAAGGTCCCACCTTTTGACTCTTGACAAGACATAATTTCATTAATCTTAAAGAGTCTTCTTCTTGCCAATGGTGTAATGTTTGTGACAAATTCCATGACCCAATGACTTCTAAACCATTTCTAGTTGCCAAAGAGTAGGAAAAAGGAAAAACATTATCCCAAGAAGTTATCATCGAAGAAGAGGAACACTATGATGATGTATATTCTTCCATGACTATAAGTCAAGCAACTCAGAACCAATTCATACCTAAACCTATGCACAATCTTATTCTTGAGAATGCTTGAATTAACAAAATTAGGGAGAATAAAAAATTTGGCATGTTTTCAAAACAATAATCGATACTTACTATCCAACCCCAAAACCCTATTTTTATGTCACAAAATATTGGTGTTTTTTCCGCTCAATTACTCACCTTACAATGTGGCTAATGACATGGTAAATCTTAAATAGAATATCCATTTTGTTTTATGTTTTTTGAGCCATGTAATGGCATTTTGCACTGTCGTTGTTTCAATACATGCTTACATGCACACTGGCCTTCTAAACACTAGGAGGTTTGAGACCCAGGGTTCGTCCAAAGAATTTCCAATAAAAGCCCCTAAGCACTGGCATATCAATCCTTTTCCAAAGCCGAGGAAGGTCTCACCTGAGATGAAGATAGGATCACAAATACTATAAGGTATTGTGATGGGGATGGAGGATCAAACATACCTAAAAGTACTGTAAATGGCATCCATGTAACTCATATATGATATTCTAATAAGGACTAAGAATTAAAACTATAAACGAACAGGTGCTACTCATTCATAAAAAACACATGATAGAACATAATTGCCATATATTTGTTACTGGATGTATTCCATCATATTAGAGATATACATTGTGCTAAATAACTAATCTTAACATCCATAAGACTTCATCTCATTACTCTATAAACAATGGGAATACAACAATATGTACCTTACGTTGATCTTTAAGATTCAAACAAATAAGAGACACAAGAGACTTCTCCATACAACAAAATATTAAAATAGGCTAACTTAGAGCTCTAGGACTGATGCATGTTAAAAAATTATCCAGCCTCTTTTCTGAGTTGAGAGCTCTCTTTTATATCTTTTTCTATTGGGGAGCGTTGTCCTTCACTATTCTACTCCACTCACAATTTTGATCTAACGACCACATTCTTTTGGTACCTTCCAGGTCTCCATGTAGGTTCTCTGCATCAAGGGAAATCATAACTACCTGGCTAGATCATCTTATGGCCGCCCCACATCTTCATTTGATGTTGGTAGCAATAATTCCGGGAGATATCTTGATGATTTCTTCCTTGCTTCCAGTGGGAATTTTCTTAGTTTCTGATGTAACTGACAAACATAGATCGACACGCTCAATTGCCAAAACTCAGACCATTGCACCCTTAATCTCCTTTATACTTGGCGTGTTTCTTAACAAAACCAGGTCTGATGCGCGCACTATGGAATTCTTTTGCACATATCCTCAGGTGCTCGCAAAACTTCTGGATGAGCACGCACAAATTTTGTTTGTGTGTGCATGCAAAAATGGACCCAAAACATTGGGTGCCAACATGCCCCCACCACTATTAATTTGATCTTACTCAAGCCAACTACTTCATAATCAGGAGGGAAAATTCAAAGGAAGAGAAGATCGTTGTTGCGCAAGACAATTGTGATTGTGTCTTATTACTTCAGTCGGGACATTTACTAGTGCCTGCTACGAACTGTGGCCAAGAAGCGCATTTCCCTCAAGAGAGAGCATCATTCACTCCTCATTGTGATGTTCAGGGGAGGCCAAGATGAGAAGGAAGTCTCGACCGGTCAAGTTTTGGGGGTTCTAGAAGTGGTGATAGGATTCTAGTGTAGGGATAAAATGAATGGGAGGAGCGAGAGGAGCTCGGTCTGGCTTTCTTTCTCCCAGGGAGGAAGTGGTGCAGATGGTGGTAAGGAGGGCGTCAGCAAAGTCCCTAAGAAAGTTATCATATGAAAAATGAAGGGGATGAACCATGGTGCAGAAGAAAGCAATGATGGGTATTGTGGGGAGTGGGGTGGTTGTGAAAGAAAGAAAATGAGTTTTCAAAAAGTAGTGGATTGCAAATATTAAATTGGAGAGGTTCAAGGTTGGGATGAGTAGGGTATGATATAAGAAGAAATAGGTGGGAGAGGGAAAATGATCCTTTGGGGTTTCTTGTCTAAGCTGATGATAAAGATTCGATGAAGATCTAGCTAAGGCATGCCATGATAGGGAATTTGTGGAATCACAACGATAATATAGTAGAGAAAAGTTATGGATGGGGGTTGGGACCTTGCAATATATAGGAATGGGAGGGATAGAGATATTTTTAGGGAGGGATGGTGGGTAGGGAAAGAATAAATGATTATAAGGCTGCAGTGGACAAGACGATCAAAAATTTAGATTGGTTGTATTGTAGAGGGTTACCGAAGAATGTGATGCTATATATGAATAGTTACTTGGGGCATAAGACAATGTCCTATATGGTACTGAGGGATATTTGAGGAACATAAGGGGAAATAAATTGGGTTAGTACCCATGTGACCTATGTTGAACGAGCATGCCCCAATACTTTAGTGGGTACATCGCCTCAATTTGCAATCTCGATAATCTTCCTTCGGGTGTCACTAGAAGGATCTCCCCTATGAAGCTAAAATGCTTGTATTGTCAAAATTGAACTTAAACTTATGTTGACTAGGAACTAATAGAAACATTGAACTATGTATACTAATATTACCACATTGCTCTATAAAGGTTGACATAAATATTAAATGGTGGTTGACCCTTAAGGGGCGTATTACACTTTCAACCTACTGCCATTAATGAGACCTTTCAGTGGTTGTCCTTGTAGAGTTTCCAGCTTGGAGGCACCTACTTCAGTGATGTAGACCAGGTGAAATGAGAATAGCCAGTGCATATGTAACTTGTCGAGATGCTGGCAATATTTGTTGTCATATAATATAACTAAAGATCCCGGCTGTAGGATTTTCTAGCAGCTGTTATGGTCGTGCCAAGCCTTCTATTTGTCTTTTTCTGCCACTTGGATAAAACCTACCATTATACAGTCTTCCTCAATTTCCATAAGCTCATCCATCCTATGCTGGAGGGATTGATCATCGGTCATGTGAGTCACGATCATGACTCAGAGGATTGAAAACACAAATTCTAATGGCATGACCACTTCCTTCCCATAGACTAATCTGAAAGGTGTGTGCTTAGTCATCCTTTTGCGCGTGGTTTGGAAATCCCATAAAACTATGGGTACATGCTGATACCAATCATCATGCTGCACATTACAAACTTTTTTTAACGCATGTTCTAAAATTTTATTTAAATCTTCAAGCATATCATTATCTTGAGGATGATACATAGTTCATTTCTAGTAATGGATCATGAATTCTTGAGTGAGTTGTTGGATGGTCTCATTTATAAAGTGTGAGCCCTGGCCACTCATCAGTACCTGTGGACATCCGAATTTGGTGATGATATTGTCAAAAATGAAGTTCACTATAGTTTTGGTTGTACAATTCTTAACTCAAGCGGATTCTTCCCATCTTGTCATATATTTTGTGGCAATGTAAATGTAGTGCGCACCATTACGCTATGCGGGCGGATTGATAGGTTCAAAAAATTTGATGGCCCATTTGTTGAATGGTTCAAGTTCAATCACTTGGCAGACGGGTAGCTCATCTCTTCGACAGAGCTTTCCCACTCATTGACATACATCGCAATGCTTGCAGTAGTCCTTAGAATTAGAGAAGAGAGAGAGCCACTAGAGTTCGACATGTAGAACCTTGCATGCAGTGGCCTTGTCAGTGTTATGTTCCCAAATTCCTTTGTGTGCCTTATTTAGGATGGAATCCCATTCATGTACCAAAGCACAACAATTTAGGATTTCATTCGCACCCAACTTATAACACTTCCCAACAATCAATTGATAATCAACACAACGGGTCACTAATTGGTGATGTTGTGCAATAATATATTCCCTAGGAGCTTGTCTAGAAATAAGGAACTTGGCTATTTCAATGAATTGATCCGGGACAAATTCAACACAAAAGAGTTGTGCATTGGGAATATTTTCCTCGAGGTTTCTAGCTTCCTCCCCTGTCTCAATGTGTGATACATGATTTGACGCCACATTGTGTTTTCCTGGTCTTACCACAACCTCGAAGTCAAATTCTTGAAACAAGAACAACCACTGATAGATACGGCCACAAAAAACTTGATTTTTAACTAAATACTTGAGTGAGGAATGATCAATGAAGAATTTGAGGACAGACCCTAGAAAGTAGTGGTGGAATGTTTGCAGGGCATATACCATAGCCAAGTCGTTGTGCTTGGTGGTAGTATAATTCTACTCATCATAATATAGCTTTCATCTAGGAAAGTAGATTGGATGATCGATACTTCCTTCCCCTAGGTGGGCCAGGATGACACCCAACGTGATGGATGAAGCATTGAAATGAACATGGAATATCTTAGACCAATCCATAATAATAAAAATGGGTTCAGTAACTAGTTTTCCTTCAGGGTATCAAAATCTTATTGGCATTCTAATGTCCATTCATATTTAATATATTTACGCAAAAACCTTTCCAAGGGGGCCACAATCTGAGCATAATTCCATCTATAGTATCCAGTATGTTGTAATATTGCATGCATCCCACAAACTGAAGTAGGGGATACCATATCTGTTAAATTTTAAATTAAAATAAAGTACCAAGGCAAGTGTTTCTCTTCCCTAGGCGCCTAAGGGGGAGAAATTGCCNATACCAATCATCATGCTGCACATTACAAACTTTTTTTAACGCATATTCTAAAATTTTATTTAAATCTTCAAGCATATCATTAGCTTGAGGATGATACATAGTTCTCTTCTAGTAATGGATCGTGAATTCTTGAGTGAGTTGTTGGATGGTCTCATTTATAAAGTGTGAGCCCTGGCCACTCATCAGTACCTGTGGACATCCGAATCTGGTGATAATATTGTCAAAAATGAAGTTCACTATAGTTTTGGTTGTACAATTCTTAACTCAAGCAGATTCTTCCCATCTTGTCATATATTTTGTGGCAATGTAAATGTAGTGCGCACCATTACGCTATGCAGGCGGATTGATAGGTTCAAAAAATTCGATGGCCCATTTGTTGAACGGTTCAAGCTCAATCACTTGGCAGACGGGTAGCTCATCTCTTCGGCAGAGCTTTCCCACTCATTGACATACATCGCAATGCTTGCAGTAGTCCTTAGAATTAGAGAAGAGATAGAGCCACTAGAGTTCGACATGTAGAACCTTGCATGCAGTGGCCTTGTTAGTGTTATGTTCCCAAATTCCTTTGTGTGCCTTATTTAGGATGGAATCCCATTCATGTACCAAAGCACAACAATTTAGGATTTCATTCGCACCCAACTTATAAAACTTCCCAACAATCAATTGATAATCAACACAACGGGTCACTAATTGGTGATGTTGTGCAATAATATATTCCCTAGGAGCTTGTCTAGAAATAAGGAATTTGGCTATTTCAACGAATTGATCTGGGACAAATTCAACACAAAAGAGTTGTGCATTGGGAATATTTTCCTCGAGGTTGCTAGCTTCCTCCCCTGTCTCAATGTGTGATACATGATTTGACGCCACATTGTGTTTTCCTGGTCTTACCACAACCTCGAAGTCAAATTCTTGAAACAAGAACAACCACTGATAGATACGGCCACAAAAAACTTGATTTTTAACTAAATACTTGAGTGAGGAATGATCAATGAAGAATTTGAGGACAGACCCTAGAAAGTAGTGGTGGAATGTTTGCAGGGCATATACCATAGCCAAGTCGTTGTGCTTGGTGGTAGTATAATTCTACTCATCATAATATAGCTTTCATCTAGGAAAGTAGATTGGATGATCGATACTTCCTTCCCCTAGGTGGGCCAGGATGACACCCAACGTGATGGATGAAGCATTGAAATGAACATGGAATATCTTAGACCAATCCATAATAATAAAAATGGGTTCAGTAACTAGTTTTCCTTCAGGGTATCAAAATCTTATTGGCATTCTAATGTCCATTCATATTTAATATATTTACGCAAAAACCTTTCCAAGGGGGCCACAATCTGAGCATAATTCCATCTATAGTATCCAGTATGTTGTAATATTGCATGCATCCCACAAACTGAAGTAGGGGATACCATATCTGTTAAATTTTAAATTAAAATAAAGTACCAAGGCAAGTGTTTCTCTTCCCTAGGCGCCTAAGGGGGAGAAATTGCCNAAACACCAGGCTGTAGCATATGCTGAAACACAACGCTGAGTCTTATGCTGAAACATCGCTGTGAGCAGATGCTGAAACACCAGGCTGTAGTATATGCTGAAACACAGTGCTGAGTCATATGCTGAAACACCACTGAGTATATGTTGAAACACTAGGCTGTAACATATGCTAAAACAATGCTGAAACTGAGTTTGGCATTTAAATTTGACTGAAAAATCAGTGAGACTGAAACTGGGTTGGGATTTTGAAAAAATTAACAATATCTAGGATGGAGTTAATCTTGGACGGGTCGACTAGCAAGTCGTCTTTGCATACGACATGGCCAGGAAATATACCAAAGGAAGTACAAACGATGCGCTTCTTCAAATTCAAAGAGATCTTCATTTGACAAAATCTATCCATCATTAGCTAGAGAGCTTGTATATGGCATTTTACTAGACTAAACATAGTCTAATTTTCCAAGTATACCTCAAGGAAATTATGGATAAACTTCTTGAATGTTGCTACTACTATCCGAGAAAACACTGTGGGGGGATTTTTTAACCTAAAGGGCATGACTGTGTATGAAAAGGACCCCCATTCGGTTGCAAAGTTGGTTTTGGTGTGATATTCCTTTGTGATCTCAACTTGAAGATATCTGGAGAAACCATATGTTGGCACGCAATGGGAAAACTAGGGGTTAATCATTTATTACCAACAAAACCCTTATACATCGACCCTTTCAACATCACCTACAGAGCAAGTGAAGTCTCACTCGAGGCATCTAGAGGGGATGAAAGAACTAAGGTTCTACAATGATGAGGGGAAGTGAGGCATTCTTCATGTTCTTTCTACCATACACTCATGGGCTCAATTCCCCTTACTTGACAGTTACTTAACATCAAACATATTCTATGTGCGGTATTCTTCCACTTTAACATTCATTCAATTACTAGATACTTCAGTGTGCGACATTATAACATCATAATGACTAACACACTCATCATCATAATTAAGAATTATCATCATTGAACAATAACAATAAGCATCATAACATGCAAACACATCACAACACATTGGTTTTAACGTGGTTCACCCAACTTGGGCTACGTCCAGAATGATTGGATTATTTTATTAGTCATTGATAATTCCCTTACAACTACACATTGTTCTACAAAATATGCAATAGTAACATTGCCCAAACCTTCCTAGCCATTATGTTGCAGTGCAAGATTCAGTCCTCAATCATACCTCAGACTACTTCCAAAACTCATAATCCCTTACCAAAAAGCACAAATAACTTCGCCTCTATCCAACCCTTTAACCCAAAAACCATTTACATATTTATACATAAAAATAGGGCTAAGCCCATTACAAAAGTGGAAAAAAATGTCCCAAAAACCCATTGGTCTATAATTTTCCCCCCTTTTGCACATTGCGCTTTCACATATCCTTTTATCACACACTTTGTCTTCTTAAACTATGCTCCTGTTGCGCGCTCTAGTTCATCTTCTAACTGCCTTTTATTCTTTGACTTCTTCTGGGGAAGATCTCAAAACTTAACCAAAATTCCTATCCAATAAACTCCCAACACTCACATGTGTCACGTATTGAGCCACTCTGGCCTTCTTCCATTGCGCCATGAATTTTTCAAAGGTCTCTTTCTCTGTGACAACCCTTTCCTTGACCTCTTTTTCCTTCTGAAAAAAAATTTCAACTGTGTTTGCAGTGACTTGAGTCTTCATCTTCTTGATGCCTTCATCAGTTGCGTGATTGATAATTCCTTGAGTTGAAGCTAAGTTCGTTGTCAATTTGTATGCCTCCTCCTATTTTACTTCTATATGTTGTGCGAGATCCTGCTACTCCACCCTAAGTTGATTCATTTCTGAATACGACTTTTGGTTCTCATTCATAGTAGTTACCACCTCTGCTAGTGGTAATGTTCCCATCGTTGCTTTTAATTTCTGCACCTTTTCTTGAATAGTTTGGATGTTTTGACTGATTTCCTATTGTTCCTTATCCTCGCTGAGTTGTTCCCACACACCCATAGTCTCTGTATACAGTTGAGCACACTCTACTGATAGAGTCTTTAGATTGTCCACCGCTGTTGTCATGGTTTGCTTCCTTGTTTCCCTTTCTTCAAGTGGAGTGCTTGGTGTCATACACACTTCCATATAAATTTTTCATGCGTGGAAACCTTGAATGACTTCACTTATATTCGTGACTTGATATTCTACCGGTGCCTTCTTCTTTGTCTATGCCTCTAGGAGTTCTTGATATACTTTCTCGAATTCTTGTTGCATTCTCTCTACCTTTTTCGCGACCTCATTGCACTCTTGTTTAACTTTGTTGTAATCCATATCTAATGAAACATTTTCTATTGTAACCTTTACTAACTCATTGGATGTATTCTCTATGCACACGTTCAAATATTGCATTGCACTCATTTGTAATTCCTACAAAACATATATTGGTATTTGTGATAGCACTAAGTCAATGTGACCTACTTCCCTGGCCTGTTCTTGTAGTTCTGTCGTGGGGAACTTGACTTCCCATGTTGCTAGATTAATCAATATTTGTTATCCTATTACTGCTAAGGACTGGGAGATTGTTGGCCTTGCCTCTCTAGTCTAGGTAGTGCTTGCTGTTGTTTCCTCCTTCGTTTGTCACCCTGATGTGATATTTGATGCTTCTAATAGTTGTTGCAATGTTTCCATCTATTTCTACATGCATCTATTCAACTCTTATTTTTGTTGTGTTTCACACTAAAACACGTCATCAATAACTTCTTTGACTTGGTCACCTATCTTCTCCAAATAATCCTCTATCAAAGCATGGACAACCACTTCCTTAATGGATTTTCTCTTCAGTTATTGTTGTTTGGGTATCCTTGTCTCTGACTCTTTTCTCTCCTTGTTAGTGTGCATTGTTTTCTGTAGTGTTATGTATTTTGGTCCCTTCCTTCTATCCTGGTCATCTCCTTCTTCTTTCTCCTCATCAACCTCATATATTTTTGGGTTTTATGTCTCTGATATCCTTGTCTCTACTGGTGGAATATTCCACTCATCGTTTAAATCAATCATAATGTTTCCCATCTCCTCTTCCATCAATCTATATTGTGTTGGAGACCACTATTGATCTGGGTCCTTCTTTGCTTGAATGTACATGTGTTGATTCCCTGTCTTGTATTCCTCAACTACCTATGGTGGTATGCATGGTGTCCTATTTTTGTTTTCCATGACAATTTCCTTGTAAATATAGAATGTGACATTACTATTCATCTGGAGCGCTTTATGTGTAATATACCAAAGGTTCTAGTAGCGTGCATCTAAACAAGGATTCTCCTGGACTCCCAAAAATCGACTGTCAATTGGCTCCCTCCAAGCCAATAGAGATATTAGGATCAACAACTAAGAGTAGTGGAATTCATTCCCCTTATCTTGTGCTTCCTAGAAGTAAAAAAAAATATTCAACAAAAACGTTGCCCAGTTCATCTAGACACCCTCGACACATATTTTTGTTGTTTCTATGACCATTGTTGACACTTGATCTTTTCTGCACTTCCTCAACAATTCACAAGATAAGTCTTGCATCTCAAACCTTACCATTGGGTCACATATTCTATAAAGGTACATACCACTTTGTCCATGGATTGTATGGAATTTTTCTTTCATGCTCTCAGCGAGGGATTTATCATTCTTCTTATCAAACAATAACGATGTGAGATAATGATTCGAGATCCCGCCCCTATGAAGGAATACCTATAGTGTGCACTATTAAATAAATATCATTGGACACTAGCCTATTAAGCCACATGTATCCCCCATGTACACAACTTAGCAACATCTTTACACACACATTGATCTCTTGGATCTATTGAAAATGTGGTATATTGAATAGGTTTAAAAGACCTTCTTTATACAACCCCCTATCCCAAATATATATCTCTATAACTATCATATGAGTCTCGGAACTAATGGAATTATTTATGAATTTGTTAGGTACTAGCTATGGAAAATTATTTTCATCGGTAATATCATGGTCTACATACTTCAACGTGGGTATCATTCCAAGCATATCTCGTTCCACAATGACTCCCTCTGAAATCGGTGGCTCCACTAGTAGGTACTTTGCATCCTTCTGTAAGTTGAATTTTTTCGTTGATGGATTTCTCGGTGGGATATAATACGTGGGGAATATTTCTGCTGAGGATGAGACCCCCTGTGTCTCTTCTACTACTGGTGTCATTTTGGGTTGACCGTGCGGTTTCTTCGATACAAATGTTGATGTTGATGTTGCCTTAGGTGCCATATTCCTCTGTGATTGGTGATTTGTAACTTTTTTCTCAAATTCAACTCTATAACTTTGGCTATGTATCTTGGGATCTAAAACATGTCTCTGTATGCAAAATTTAATGAAAAATAAACTTCCCTTGTCCCTTTGTGTTCTTTTATACTGCATTTCCAGTTGTATCTTCCATTCGCTCCTAATATTTATGTCTAATCCACTAGTGGTTGGCATTCATTTCCTACTTTAATGCTCCATTACTCCATATCTCTAGTGAGTTCTCCATTTGATTCTGCAATCTATCATGATCTTTTGTATTTAATGTTATGTGGCACCACTACTTCACCATCATGGTATCTCTTTACTGCATGTCTCGCCATGGATTATCTTAAATTCTTTTAGCTTTCATTTGTGCAATCTTGTCTCTCTGTGTGATATCTTCCTTTTGTGCAATCTCTTTCTTTTGCATGATCTATTCCTTTGTCGGTGCATCCTTCTAATTAGTTTCTCTCTCATCTACGACAATTTCCTGCTTTACCTGCTAACCTAGAATTCTACGACTCCTCAACTTTTGTCGTCTTCCCTTAACCCTTTTCTTTCTTTTTTCTATTTTACTTGATTTTTCTTTATTTTTTCATTTTTTCTTCCTATAGTACACTATGATACAAAGTATTTTGTGTAGCTCCTCTAGTGCATGGAAGAACGATCATGCTTATACAATTTCAGCAGAATCCCATTCACTAGTCCTTCCACAACTTGTCCATCCAATCGTTCTAACTGAACAACACCTGTGTCAGTCACATATATGATCATGTATGGCCCTAGCCAGTGCATCCTAAAATTTCCTGGGTGTTGTAAGAACTTACTGTCATAGAGTAGTGCTAGATCACCTATCTAGAAATTTTTATGCTTGATGTGTCTATCATGCCATGCCTTTTCACGTGCCTTTAGTACTTGTTGATGGAACCCTATAATAAATAGATCTTCCTCTAACACTAGTAACTGTGATAGTATTTTTTTATTGCGTCAGAATCCATAAGGTCTATCATCACAACAATGCGTAGACTTGGTGCAAGGAAATCCATGGTCATGACTACTTCCTGACCATATTCCAATTTAAATGGTGTTTGTCCTATCAATTTCTTGTATGTAGTTTTATAAGCCCATAACACTGCAAGGATTCTTAAGTCCCAATCATCCTATCCTATGTTGCAAACCTTGGTCAATTCCTTCTCTTGTATCTTATTGAAGGCCTCCACAATTCCATTTGCTTGCGGGTGATATGGAGTGCTCTTTTGATGTTGTATTTGGAACTCTTTTGTTAATGCTACAATTGTCTTGTTCAAAATGTGAGTCCCTTGATAGATCGTAAGTAATTTAGGAAACCCAAACCTTGTAACTATATTCTCAAATAAGAATTGCATAGTTGTCTCTGCGCTACAATCTGTAACTAGCTCTACCTCTACCCATCTTGTCAAGTAAACTGTCGTAGTAATTATGTGCCTAACTCCCATTCTCCTTGCTGGTGGATTAATTAATCCAGAAAAATCTACTGTTTATTTTTCAAATTCCTACAAGGTAACTTGCATATTCAAAGGCATCTCATCCCTTCACAATAGTCTTCCTATTCCTTGGAAAATGTTGTAGCTCTTAAAATATTCCTTTCCATCCTTATGGAGGGTAGGGCACCATAGCCCTATGCATAAGATCTTCTACTTTCCCGCATAATGTCCTCCTACAATTCCATCATGTGACTCTGTTAGAATCATTGTTATTTCATGTTCTAGTACACATCTTCGTAGTATCCCATCTACGCCCAACTTGTTAATTTTTTTTTCGATCAATTAATAATATGTTTATTTGACCACTAGATGCTTCTTCTATGCTACGGTCATATTGGATGGAGCCACTCCTATGCTCAAATATTGGACAATTTTTGTAAAATGGTGATCTACCATTTTAAATGAGAATAAATGTTCATATGGTAAATTATCATCTAGGTTCCTTGCATCTTCTCCTGTCAGTATCCATGACAAATGGTCTGTTCCTGCATTCAGTTTCCCTGGCTTCACAATAAATTCAAAATCATACTCTTCAAAAAACAATATCCTTTTTCATATTCTCCTCCCCAAATAGTTTCCGAACTTTTGCAAGGCATAAACCATTGCTAAGCCTTCCATTTATGTTGTCATGTAATTATTCTCAGCTGTTGAGAAATTCTTGCTAGCAAAAGAAATTGGATGATCTAACTCTCCCTATCTTGGTTGGGATAACACTCTGTTAGCTTCTTTCTTCAATAACTTCTCCATTGGAGTTGTAATATGTGCATAAGCTTTAATACATTTCCTGTAATATCCAGTATGACCCAACATTGTTCTCAACTAACTCACTGATTCAGGTAGTGGAAAATTAACAATTACTTCTATCTTGGCAGGATCAACTAACAATCCCTGCTTGCATACCACATTACCTAACAGTATCCCAAATGGTGCGTAGAAAATACATTTCTTCAAATTTAATGAAATCTGATATTTTCTGCATCTATCAAGAATCAACCTTAGATTTTCTATGTGATATTTCAATAGGCTAAAGACAGTCGATTCATCTAAGTACAATTCAAGAAACTTATGAATAAACTCCTTAAAGATTGTGACAACTACTCTAGAAAACATAGTAGGTGCATTCTTTAACCCAAACGACATCACTATGTACTGATAGCTTCCCCATTCTATCACAAATTTCATCTTATGTATGTATTCTAGTGCAATCTTTGTCTGATGGTGTCCTGAAAATCCATTGGCGGACGATTAGGCCTCTTTCCCTCCTACATTTTCTAATACTTCATTTGTAAAGGGGATTGGAAATGGGTCATGAAAAAAAACATCATTCAACTTCCTTAGGTATACATAAATTCTAATACCCCATGTTTTCTTATCTTGAACCACCATTGGACTTATCCATTCGAACTTTGTGACGGGTTCAATAATACTAGCTTCTATCATTATGTCAAGCTCTACTTTCACTTTTTCCTTGTACTTTGGATTCAACCTATAAGGTCTCTTTCTTACTGGCTTCACATATGGTTTTAAACGAATATTCAACTTGGCTAATTCTCCAACGATTCCCTTCATCTATGAAAAGGTTGTCAAAAAAATATCTTGATACTTGCGTAATAGGTTTGCAATCTTTTCCAAACTCTCATTGTTCCAATAATCACCAATGTTTGCAAAATTCGGTTTCTCCTTCATGCCAATGTTGACTTTGCGCACTATTAATGGATTTACATATGCATTGGACTCAAGTCTTGGACCTACTACATCATGCTCCCCTTTATTCTCTGGTACCTATACATTTCTTGGGTCTTCTTCTTCTTGTTCTTCCGCGGTAACATTATAACATTCTAATAGTTCATGAACTATCATAGACTCTCTATGTGCACTACATGTAGGTAATATTTCTACTTGACCTTCTTCCTTAAAAATATTTCCTCTAATGACTTCTAAAGATACATCTACTAAAGGTGACCCAACTTCAAAATTAAATGTTACCTTAAAGTTTCGGGTGAGCTCTCCTTAGTCTGTTGTCCCTCTGTGCACTTCTAGCTCTAAATACCAGTTTCTGGGGACTATCTCTAGTTTATATATGAACCTATGCATCCATTCTTTCTTTGGCACACGCCTCCAAGTTGTAATACATCATGCAACATGGTCCTTCGGATCACTCATCCTCATATACTTGTGCATTATATATTTTGGTCCAAACCTGATCTGCATCATCCTTTTACAATGTTGCCAATCCTTTATCCCTTCCTTGTGGTTTTTCGACCATCTCGTTGGAGTTTCTCTCAATGCAACAACTAATGTTAACAACCTTTGTGGTTTAAGTATCTATAGCTCAAATTCATTGAAAAAAGAACTTACCTCAGTTAATCCCTCAAACTTTGGTGTATCACGTACCTCTGTTCTAATCTAGTGCAAAGAGTGAGTAATGTGAGCACACCTTCTCGTCGACTCTTCATGCAACTGATGCTACCAATGTTCAATTCCTTCCTCCATGTTTGATGCACAAGAGCTTATTCTTCTCCAACTAATTGCACCATCTGCAATGGGATTCATGTAATCATCCATGTGCGTTGTCATATTATACAAGTTATCAATTTCCTTACTCGCGGGCTCCACATATCTTGTTTCCTCCATAGGGTCTAATGGGTG
>JZKD02S2143228.1:7785-17959 GCA_000966675.3 Picea glauca
ACATGTGGTAAACATTTCATATCTTTATTCACTATACTTTTGGAGATACACTCTTTAGAAGATAGGGTTTTTGAATAGTCCTGAAGCTAGTCATAAACAAGTGTTTCGGGTAAAACAATCATAACTTCTTCATAAAGAATACAAATGAAGTGATACCAATTTCATTGGAAAGAGTACATGCTGTAGTTTATTGTGTGCTAATTTCAGAATCTGATGTTAAATATTGAGCTCGGGGCATTCTGTACAAGTTCGCTCTCCTGAATAAACCAGAATTGAATAAGGTCTATTGTTCTCTCTATAACTTCTTTTTGGGGAGGCTTCAAGGAGTGAAAATTGGAGGAGTTTTAGAGAATACATTGAGTTATAATATCTACAGGATCAAATTATTCTAAGAAGTGAAGAATTGCAGAAGTTGAAGAAGTCTCAGGAAGCATTATCTGGTTCTATGTGATGGTTAGTTGATGGTGATGATTTAATGTAAAGTTTTATTATCTCTCATATATTATTGGGAGGAAGGAAGGGGAAAGGATGGAGAGGTAAACCCTCTCTTGATATTGGAGGATTGTATCTTCCTTTTGGAGGCTTATCCCTCCCTTTATATTTGGAAGCTGGAGCTACCTTTGGAAGTCATTACTTCCCTTGAACAATAACTATTGATTATTTCTCATATATTGTGCATGGTGTATTGTGGTGTATTGGTGTAACACTTATACTATTGTTCATTGATTATTGGATATAATTGAATGGTTTAAGTATAAGTTGAAAAAGTTTTTAAATTGTACTTGATACTGATTCACCCCCCTCTTAGTATCAACAATTGGTTTCAGAGTGGGTTACCTTCAATACAGTTTAACCACTGGAAGGAAGATCCTAAGAAGAAATGGAAGACAACATTCCAAATAGGATTCCACCATTTGATGGAAGCAATTTTGAATAGTAGAGTAATATAATGGAAACTTGCTCGAAATCTCTTGGGGCAGATGTTTGGTTCTCAGTTGCTTCAGGATACAATGCTTTGAAGAAGCCAAAGACTGCCACTCAAAAGGAAGCAAAAAGGAACAACAAATTGACAATAGATACCATCCTGGATGGATTAACAGATTCAGTGAAATCCAAGGTGGGATGATGTGCATTAGAAAAATATATTTGGGACAAGCTACAAGACCTTTATGCAAGGGAAGAATCAGAATCAAAAGAAGAAGTTGAAGCAAATTACAACATCTTAGATTTCAAAGAAGCAAATAGAGGTCAGTTCTTTTGATTTAATTGTGAAGGAGTAGGACATGTTGAATTTGAATGTCCTCATACAAGGATTGAAAGAGATGACACTGAAGAAGAAAAAGTCCAATGAAGAAGAAGAAAATCATGAAGCATAAATGATTCAACAAGAAGATGAGAATCTTAAAAAATTGAAGCGTGTTGAGATTGAAAATAGCAAGCTCAAAGACACACATAGAAAACTAAGAAGTGAATTGGGTAGTTGTGAAAAGATAGTTGTAAGCTTGAAGAAACAATTAGAANACTTTGAGAAACTAAGAGAAGAAACCATTTCCTTGAAAACTCTACTCAAAGAAGCAAGAAGAATAGGAGAAGTAAGGAATGTCCAAATGATGAAGAAAGAAGAAGATTGTGAGAACCTTTAACAAGAAGTTGTCTCATTGTGGAAGAGCTTAAGAAAATATCAAGCGCCAAAAGACTTAACACATCTTGGATGCATGGGTGAAACTTCATACAAAGAAGACACAAATACCAACAAGAAGGTTGAAGAAAGAGCTACACAGTCAGTTGATGAGAAGTGGACCGGGATACCATAAAGAAAGAATGATTACAAAAGAGATGAATATCCATGAAGACCTACTACCTTCAGGAATCAAAGAAGCTTCAGTCGGTATGAAGGAAACTACAGAAGAGTAGATCATGAACCCAGATGTACTACATCACAAAGAAGGTCACTTACTCCCAGATATCAAAATTTATTTCTTGGTCATTGTTCTACTTGCAAAAATTTTGGACATAAGGTAATTAATTGCAGAATCAATGAAAGGAACAACTATGCAAGAAACATGAATGGTGTAAATATAAGATATGGAAATAATCGTAGATTTTTCAACAAAATTTATAATTCATTTTCCCCATTGATGGACAAAAATATTGTATGCTACAAATATAATTATCTTGGTCACAAAGCACGATATTGAAAATATATGAATGAATATGTCCCTATGCTAACCACAATATGGAGAAGGAAAGAGATTCCAAACAATGAAGATTGTCAAATTGAAGAATGTAAAGAAGAAGATGAATGGTACATAGACAGTGGATGTTCTTCACACATGACCGGGGATCAAGACAAATTCATCAACTTGAAGAGAAAGGATGGAAATGTTGCATCTGGAGATGACTCATCTGCCAAAATAATTGGAAAAGGTGTAGTAGAGCTTGGAAGAAAAAATGTAAAAGCAAAAATTTTCCTATTGGTTGAAGACTTGAAGCATAATGTACTCAGTGTTAGTAAAAAGTGTGATCAAGGATATACTCTCACGTTTGACTCACAAAGATGCAAAATCAAAGAAGAAGGTTCAGGAAGATTGGTTGCAACTGCAACAAGAAGACAAAGTAACATATACATCTTAAATCCACGAAAAATCTCCAAGGAAGAAAGATACCATAAAAATGAAGTGTTATTAAGTGCTATATGTTCAGGGGGAGCAACCCCAAAGAAGAGAGTTACCTTTTGCCATTAAACTCAGGGGGAGAAGCCCTACCCTTTTCCATTGATGTCAAAGGGGGAGAGAAATTAGGATCATGATGATAGGGGGAGTATGGGTGTTTCCATCAGTGACAAAGGCGAAGATTGTTGGAAGATTGGTTGTTGTCATTGATTGCAACCCTAGTCATTGGTTTTGGACTACAAGATTGATGAAGGTATTTGGACATGAAGGACAATGCACATGAGGACACAACACCCATGGATGGATAATATACATCATGTTGTTTCCGGTGGTAGGTGGCATGTCACATGGATCCTCATGGTTGAGAAGAAATGAATTTTTGAAGATGACAAAGTGAATTGAAGAAGGAAGTACAGGTCGACCCTGAAGATAATGAAAGAAAATAATTACAAAATAATAAAGTTTCAGGTCGGCCCTAATGTTAAAAGGAAGTGAAATAAAGGGTATAAATACATATAATTATACATTCATTTTAAATACACATAAGTTGAATTTCAGAGGAAATATGAAGTAAAGAAGGCCGGATTTCAAGGGAGGATGAAGTCTTTTGGTGATGTGTTCTAATGTATGTTATTTACATGTCATCTTACCATTTTTGCTATAAATTTTTTTCTAGAACGATTCAGATGGTGAAATTGGTATGGTATTGAGAATACATATCTAGGTACCTGTGGTAAAAATTTCAGTTCTTTATTCACTATACTTTTGGAGATACACTCTATGGAAGATAGGGTTTTTGATTAGTCCTGAAGCTAGTCATAAACAAGTGTTACAGGTAAAACAATCATAACTTATTCATAGAGAATCCAAATGAAGTGAGACCAATTTCATTGGAAAGAGTACGGGCTGTAGTTTCTTGTGTGCAAATTTCAGAATATGATGTTAAATATTGAGCGCAGGGCATTTTGTACAAGTTCGCTCTCCTGAATAAACCAGAATTGAATAAGGTCTACCGTTCTCTCTATAACTTCTTTTTGGGGAGGATTCAATGAGTGAAAATTGGAAGAATTTCAGAGAATACATTGAGTTATATTAGCTACAGGATCAGATTATTATAAGAAGTGAAAAATTGCAGAAGTTGAAGAAGTCTCAAGAAGCATTATCTGGTTCTATGTGATGGTTAGTTGATGGTGATGATTTAATGTAAATTTTTATTATATCTCATATATTCTTGGGAGGAAGGAAGGGGCGAGTATGGATAGGTCAAACCTCTCTTGATATTGGAGGATTGTATCTTCCTTTTGGAGTTTTATCCCTCCCTTTATATTTGGAAGCTAGAGATACCTTTGGAAGTCATTACTTCCGTTGAACAATAACTATTGATTATTTCTCATATATTGTGCATGGTGTATTGTGGTGTATTGGTGTAACTCTTATACTATTTTTAATTTATCATTGGATATAATTTAATGGTTTAAGTATAAGTTTATTTTTTTATTTTTAAATTGTACTTGATACTGATTCACCCCCCTCTCAGTATCAACAGTTGGTTGCACAAATTCTCTTTTGAAGATATGTGTTTATTTATTTTGTTGAGTTATTTATGAGTTCATGGTTGTGCAATTACTCTGTGAATGATAATGGTTTATATGTTGTTATAGATGTTTTATAAGTTTCATACATGATTATTTAGAATGTTGTAGTTGCATATAATTATGGGTATCATGAATTAGTTGAAAAATTGTTTAATCGTAGCTGGTAAGCTACATAAATTTAACTAGTAGAAGTAAATTTCATTTTATGAGTGTTTCCACATAGTAATGTTCCTTGATTAAGTTGGGGAACATTACATGTTTGAGAGCTTCATGGGGTTTGACTCAGAGATGCATGTGGAACTTGGTATGGGGACCAAGCATGTAGTTAAGGGATCTAGAACAATGCCATTCTAGTTGGAGTCAAGAAGCACATTGAGAGTGACAAATGTGCTATGGGTGCCAAAATTCAAGAGGAGTGTGTTCTCAGTCTTAGAGATTGAGAATAAGGGATTTAACATAGCGTTCTAGAATGAAAATGCACTGATCAATCCTAGAGGATCTAGCTCAAACAAATAAGTTGTCTTTGGAGTTAGAGAGAGAAACTTGTATAGGATAAAAGGCCAGCCTATGCAAGAAATAGTAAGCACCAGAGTGGCAGAGAATAAGGAGCATGTAGCTATGAAGGTTGAGCAGCTCAGAGGGAGTCAAACTTTAGGTTCAAGTGGAAAGGAGAAACCTTCCAAGTCTATCGAGAAGGAGTCATGGTACGAGATGACCATACATGATTCTTAGGAGCATGAGGCTTCTAGGAGCATGTTTTGAGGCAATGAGTCTTTGGAGATAGGTCAAAGAATTATGGTAGGGATAGCTTCTATGTTAGAGGGAGCTTCCAATCAGGTGGATTGGAGAGCATGCATGGTAGTAGATCTGGTAGGGAAGATAGAGCCAACTCCAGGTGGGAGAAGTACCTTCCTTGCTAAGAGGGAGTGTTGATGTCAGTGGTAGCATCAGACATGTACTTTCGCATTGGCATGTGTCTAGCATGTGGAAGTCGTCTAAATCATAGTGTGGGTTTATTGTAGTTATAATTTAATAATTAAAGTAAAAGTGTTTTTATTAGTTAATTGATTTATTTAAGGAAAGTTTCAAAAGTAATTAACATGTTTCTAAATCTCAAGTGAGGACATTAGAAATGGATTGTAACTCATGATTATAGAAGCAAGACAAGGGTAAATGAGAAGACAATATTGAGGAGTCAACCTTGGTGAGAGACCAAGGTGAGTATATTTGGTGAGATGCCAAGATTGGGATATTTGGTGAGATACCAAGATAAGGTTCTTTGGTGAGAGATAAAGGTCAGACATAACAAACAAGGACTTTTTCTAGTGTGGAGAGTGTAGAAGAAAATAACAAATTTTTCCTACACATGAGTGAGGAGATATCACTAGTTGGGTGAAGAGATTTCATCCAAGTGTTGATGCAGAGAGGGTTGGACCACGAAGAATTGTGATTCAACATCTTGGATAGGTGGAGAAGGACTTTCATCTAGAGATCAAATAGGTCAAGGAGAAGAGAGAGCAGAGGAAACCGCAGGTGGGTTTCAACTGATAGAAGACAGAGGAAAGAGGAGTGTCGTATGAAAGTTTTCATACATGTACGCGGGTCTCAGTGGAGACAGTCGTCTATACCCACAATTTTGTTGAAGGAAAATCACGTACACCTTGGGAAAAATGTTGGTGCAAGGTCGTACAAGAACACGATAATTTACATGTTTGTATGTAGTGTATATTCTCTTAGTGGGCCATTTTCCCTATTATGGGAGCCCTAATTTGACCTTAATAAAATCATCTTAGGACTGGTTTTCCCTCCGAGGTTTTTCCAAGGGTTTATACTCGAAAATATTGGTGTCTTGTGTGTGAGATTTTGGTTTCCTAGTTTATGCTTCTAGTGCATGTTTAGTTGATTACTCAACTGTGATTTTAGTAGATAAAGTGATTTTATTTTGAGCTAACTATCGGGTGTTGGGATGAAGTGGTAAAATCATCATGGTATTAGAGCATACCAAGGGTTGAATCTAGGAAAATCAACACTCAACCCATGGAAATGAGGGAGAACAAAAGGGTTAATGTGTTTCATCCTTTCTTCATCTTCTGTTTCCTAAATCGAAAAATTGAAAATTCATAGACCAATATCCTTCTTATTCCATCATAATGATTAGAGATTATGATTCTTATTTAAGATGAAATCTTGTATGGGAATGAAGAAAATATGTGGCTACTCCTATAGTAAATAGTCATCTTTTCCTCCCCTTAGAGTATTTGGAAAATTCCTCAATGCTTTGTTGTATGTCAACTAGATCTCTTTAACAAATTGCTCTAAATAGTCTTGAATTTTTCCTTGTTTTGCTTCATGGCCTTCAAACAATACTTGGTTCTAATGCCTACTAGTCTTAGCTTGACCTACACCAACAACGTATGTTTTTGGTTGAAAACATCCTAGTTTATCTATATGATGATGCATGAATTCTAATGAAAATTTAAAAAATTGAAAAACACATAGAAAAACTACCAAGAAAAGGTGGACCTTAAATTTGGTAATGCTTCTATAAGGTCATATGATTTAAAAAAAATAAATCTCAAATACTATATCTTAGTGTAGGTTTTATCAATATCCCTAGAAATGATGCCAAAAAGTGTTGGGATACATAGTTACAATAATAATGCATTGAATTCCATAAGTTAGTTGGGTACAAATGTTTAGAGGTGTTGTACACTATGTATGAAAACTACAAATATTTAATCCATTGAGAATTAAGGTGTTGAAGAGCCTTAAAATGCTTAAATATATGATGTTACAATGAAGCACTTAACCACCTATGAAATAAATCAACATAATTTTATTCAAGAATATCTTAGAGAAATGGTTATTCTCACTATCTGTTCCAACTAGACCTCATGTTGTTTGGAATAGGGAACACATCCATATTTTGGTATGACAACCATTACTAGTTTGACTAAGAAAATAAATGTGTGAAATGAAAAAATGCAAGATGCTTCTAATCTATATACAAAATGCAGTTCTAGTGTACCTATCCTAGCTACAAGCAAATATCTAAAGTAGTAAACATAGAACCAAGCATACATATGCAACATTTTCACAAGTAGATAAATATCCAGGAAATAACGGTAGAAAAATACATAAACCATAATGAAGTCAATAAACATATATAACTAAGTACCTATTTATAATTATGAGATCACACATAAAAGAAGAAAACCTTAGAGAACAATAAAAATAAGAGTATGAATTTCCAATACAAGAGTAGTCTATAAAAAAAAATCACAATCTTACAACAATTCTAGCATAGTAGAAAACACAAGAATAGTCCAACATCCATTCACCACACCAGAACCAAAGCTCCTCCAAAACAATTGGTCACCATGGCTTCTCCTATTCAATTTCTATAAAAAATCTTACAAAAGTTATACTACCAAAAATTCACATACTCTCCTTTCTAATCTACATTTATAACTTCTACAAATAACTATCTCTTGGACCTTTCAATTCATTCTTGGTAGTTTTGGTCTATTCAACTCCCTTTTTCTTTTCTAATTTTATCTTTTGAAATACACTTCTTGATGAAATTGTGTTTACCATGTAAACTCTCCACATTTCATATTCAAAGGATATTACAGTGATGAACCTATAGTTGAGTTGTTCGTATGCTACCTCAAATGCCATCATTTCCTTTGGCGTGGACCCCACTCCATTCCTAAGTTTTTTGATGTATGAATTAATTAAATTAATCTCTTTTGAAAGAATAGAGACGTGTTCCATCAACACCTCCTTTGTGAACTGTGAAGTTGTGCCTATCAAGATTCACTTTTGTTAAATAAATTATTCTAGCTCTTTCATTAGTTTTGAAGCTAGTCAAGGTACAATCATCTCATTGAGCGAAGGTAGATGAAATATTTCATTGATCTTCTCAACAACTTGGTGAAGATGTTGGCACTTGATGATTGAGGCAATTGCATCTTTTTCAAATGACGAGCTTGTAGATATGCAACTTGCCAATGATGCATAGTTGCACTAAATATCATTTTCTATCATTTTGGGAATATTTTTAGGGGCATTTTTTTCTTTAGTTTACCACTTCTTAAGCTCATCTAAACCCAACCAAACTCCATCTAGAATTAAAATATTGTCTCTAATGTCATTTTGAAAAGATAATAATTGATATGAATGTTGATGGAATTCCTATAGGATGTTGTACATCAGCCTTCATACAATGTTTAACTCATCTTATATGGAGAAAAAAAAATCCTTGAACTTTGACGAGATTTTCATGTCCCCTTTAAGACATCTTACTTGTTTTCTTAGAAAAACTCTCTCTCTCTCTCTCTCTCTCATAGTCTTCTATTTATCTGACCATCTTGAGAACATTGGACTTAGTGGATTGCATACAAGTGACACTTGTGGAAGCTACAACCAATAGATTCTTATCTATGTCTGTGAGGATACGAGTATCTATTGTTACTATTAACTCTAGCACTCTAGCCAACTTGATCTTTTTCTATGTTTTCCTTACTATTTGCTTCTTTATCCCGTTGAAGACAAATGAGTCCAACATTGCGACCGATTCTAAATTTTATGGGGTATAACGACCTAAGCCCATATCAAGGAGTGGAAAGTGACATACAATGATATATTTCCCTATAGAGTTAGTTTAAGCTTCGGGATTAGATGACCCTTTATCCATAGGTTCTATGTTGTATGTTTATTATTTGTTCTTCTTTGCTTCTTCCAATTTGGATTTGAAAAAGTGAATAGTTGCAAGAATTGCAAGTGCAAGTAGGTGATTAATGAAGGTTAGATTGTTGATTAAAAATGATGCAAATGTAAAAGTAAATGAGACAAGAAACAAAAAGAGAAATAAATGAAAAGGAAAAAATAATAATAGGAGAGAAAAGACTAAGGAATGGCAAATGAAAAATCATGCCCATTACCCAAAATCTTCCTATTCGTTCCTATAACTTCATTATCAAAGGGAATTTTGGCCAAGGAGGTGAGGATGCACAAAGATCCATGAGATGCATTGTAACCAGGGATTTCCAAAATGAGAAACTAAGCAACCATTTAAAGTTGGTTTTCCTATTTAGGTTTCCAGAGTAAACATGGTGTCCATTATGTCTTGATTTGCTTTGAGATTTATTCATGGTTTTGGTGTAAAGTTTTGTGTGTGAGATTATTTCTTCTTTTTTATGGTTAATTTCTATTATTAGTTGCATTCATGGTTATAATTAAAAGTCCCATATTGTAATTTATTTAATTCCACTTAGAAACAATTTCCATTGGAAAATTGTGAATGGAAACACTATGGGATGAAACTTGTCCATTCCAATTTGAATTATGAGATTAATGGCATCCAGAATTTGATTGTTGCAATTATTTCACTAAATTTCTAATTATGTCCCTAAATAATAGCAATTTGATGACTAGTGAGGCCATTGGAAAGCATCAACATTCATGTACATAATGATTAAGATATGAATTGAGGTTGTATGATACCAAATTTTCTCCTAGAAGGCCATATGCTACATCTAGTGTACCCTTGAGGCTACATGTAGTGCATTTATCTTCCTCGATGCCATACAGGTCATGCATAGCTCATGAAGATTGTATTCCTCTTCCATAAGTCATGCGATTTGGTTGTTGGGTACTGTATTTAATTTTGTGTGCAAGGAAGTTACTAGTTACATGATGATATGAATATAATGGATATGTCAACTTTGGTCAGACTCTTATAATGGCCACAACTCATTCAATATGTCTTGAATGATATCCCTTATGTAGCTACATACACACCATTAAACATTGATAGAGAAGAAATAGTTTCTTGACTTTATGATGATGGATTAATACACTTGGAAAATGTTGTTGTCCTATTGTTAGTGATAGAGTGTATCC
>JZKD02S2143228.1:22105-32744 GCA_000966675.3 Picea glauca
ATGATTCAAAATGAAAATGTCTCCTTGGTATATATAGGAGACTAGGAGGTATAATTACAACTAATGGCCTAAAGCTGACATAAATAAAATAACATTACTAATCTAATATGCCCCACTTAAGGGGTAATAAATAACATTAGTAATCTAATATGCCCCAATTAAGGGGTAATGAGCCAATATTAGGGCTTAACAAAATATGTATAATGTTACCTAAACATTTAACAACAATAATTATTCACTAGCGTCAAAATAATTCATTCTAGCCAAAGAACAACTTTGTCATAAATCCAATTGCAATGCGAGAGACATTGAAGTCATTGTGGTTGGACATTGGTGACAATTGAACGAAGATGGTTGTAGCCAATCACACCTAATAGGTGATTCAACTTGACATTACCAAACCTACAAATACAACCAACCTCACATGCCTTCATAAGAATAGTGATAAGAGAGGTGTTGCAAAGAAGTTTCATTTAGAATTACATTTTTCACAAAAACTCCGAATACCAATTCTAAAAACATAACACTTGACATCATATAGAGTTAGAGACATGACATTGATTAGCACATTGAGAACACAGATTCATTTTCCACTACATTTTCATCTGGTTTCTTGTGTCCGGATTACGCTGATAAATGATCTAGATTATCAATCATGACTAGAGGTTGCATAGAGAACATAATCCTTGAAGTTCACTTTGTATATATAATAGATATCTAAATTTTAATCATGTAGAGTATTTGTTGTTCCTAAGATTACACTTAAGGCTCAAAGAGTAATGTCAAGGCATCAAGAATTTAAGGAATGTTTTAAAAGGTGCTTTTTCTTCCGTTAATTATATGAGAATTAACCTTTAAATGAAATTAATAACTGAACAGAATAGAGGCCATGTTTCGTCATCCGAGTTGAGTAATAAAGTCAAGTGATGCGAGAGAAAATTACAAAACTGTTAAACAAAATGAGACATCAATGACATATGAATATTACCTTGTTTACAATAGAAGAAAATATAGAATGAACCCTTGAAAGGATATAAGATACAATGATCCAAGTAGCTTGCAGGTCCTGTATTTACTAACAACGAATACAAAGGAAAAATTGCTTGCTTATCAAATAACCGATGAAACATGATTACAATAGATGTTATACTAAATTGTAACCACTCACTTATCATGGAGTAATATAAAGAGAACTAGAGATATGGAATACAAAAGAAGCACATAACTCAAACTGCACAAAATTTGGAATCCATGTCTGCACTTGTATTAATACTCACAAAAGGATGAGATTTCTTAGTTGCAATACGACAAGAAGCAGCATGTGTTAAGTATTTGAAATATGTATTTATACAAAAAATGTTCTCAACCCTAAGCGGTTGGAATTCTCCTTATTTCTAGAACAATAAATATTACAATATGTGAAATTTGAAACGCTTCACTTACATCTCCCATGTCTCTTCGCCATGCTTGCAGAGACGTTTCTCCTTCTTGTTCTCCAACTCAGAAAAAACTAGTCTCTAATCATGATCTGAGTACATGATATGCCTACATCGTCTCATTTGTTCCCAGATGTGTTGGCTTTCCACTGCTCGACACATTGCACACATTTGCCTACGAACTACACCACCAATTTGGAAGGCTTAGTTGTGTCGTTTGCCTCAAAAGTATACAACTTATTTTCTAAGTGAGGTAGCCTATCTTCCATTCTCCTGTCTTCTGAATATGTAGATTGTAGTTGCACACTAGGACCAACTATCCATTTATGAATTCCGGTAATATCAATTTGTTTCAACTGCAACATTTCATCCCGAGCCTCTTCCATGTTTGTCTTGAAATCAAGTTGATTTTTTGCTATGTCAACTTGCCCCAGGGCCTCAGAGATATTATCTTTTTCGAGGCCTAATGAATCTTTTTCGAGTGAATGAAATGATTCTTCACAAGCTTTCTTCACTTCCTTAGCTAATATTTTACTTTCAAATATGTTGGCCTCACAGGTCTTCAGTATTATATCGCCTCTAGTTTGCTCTGAAAGAGACAATATAGAGACCATGGCTACTTCCTCTTTTGCTAATGACACAACTGCCTCCTGGAAATTAGCTCGAGCAACGATGGCCTCTCTCTCCTTTAAGAAAATGTTATTTAAGGATTGGTCTACCACCCAAAAATGGTTTTGGACAACTTCCACCTTAGTAAAAAGGATTTGTTGTGTTGATTCTAGTTTTTCATGCACCTCTAGTGCCTGAGCTTGGAAAACAACTATATCTACAACTGTGTTTTCAGTTAGGTTTATTTTGGCCTGTAGTCATTTTACCAACTCTCACTGCCGACTGGCCCATTCTCTACTTACCTGTGCATTCTTATGCATTTCGTCGAGACTAAATTTGAGCTGCTAAATTCTTATCTATCATAGGCTCTAATATGCCCAAAACTCTTATTCATCTCACTCCTGACATTTTGTTCCACAGTCTTGACTTGATTTTGAAATTGGATCACCGAAAAATCCTTCTTCTTCAATTGTTCTTTTAGGTTCCCAACTGAATACCGGTTTGTTGTTGCAAAAGCTCGCAACGAGCCTGCCACCTCTGTAGCGAAGTCTGCCTCTTCTAAGGCATGTCCATCAAGTAGCACCCTGTGTCTCTTGACAATTTCACCCTCCTTTTGGTGTGTTTCTCTTTTTACCACATCCCTCCTTTTCTTGATGAAGAAGAAGTCAGAAGGGGGGCATCTCTTCGACTGAAATAGGTGTACGATATTCTATGAATACTACTTCAGCACTCGGGTTCCCTATACTGAACTGTAAGGGTGTGATAGATTGGACATGACTGCCTATCTCGGTGGATGGTTGTTTCCCAGCTGTGTTGGTAGTTGATTTTCCTGGTGTGGACAATGGACTTTCTTCTCCCTTTTTTATCAAGGCCTCAGTCTAAGCTTTAGCTTGATCACTTGGTGGATTTTTCAACGTGGTGTCTCCTTTCCGAGTCAAAACCTCAGTCTTCTCCAAATTTTCTTGAGCATCCTGTCCATTGGAGCTCCTTATTTCTAAAATCTGGACCTCAATTTTCTGTGTAGCTGGGGGTGTTGGGGTTTCTCCCTGCAAGACTTTAGGAAGGTCATTTCTTCGGTGCCTTTGGAAACTATAGAATTCGACCAACTTATCTGGAGCCAGAGTTTGGACTTGGCTCAAAACTTCCCAATAGTATCTTGCTCCTAGAAATATATCATCCCGAGGAGAATCTTCATGCTCATATCTTTTCAAATTGTAAAGGGCCATGTGATTTCCCACGATCTTCTGAGGATTGTGTTTCTTGAATTCTATATTGACAAGTTTGATTTCCTCAAGGGTTGCGGCCTCTACTTTCGAATGGCCAAAATCTAACAGAAAAAACATACCAATATTGTTGGCAGCCAATTCATTTTTTTATATACTGTCCTTATAAGCTGCCTACACCAGTGTTTTGTGAACCTTGATTTTCATAGCAATCTTTGGAATAAAACAACACTGTTATTTTTGCGCAATTTGCACACCTTCCGTTGTTCTCGTTTTCATGACTGCAAGCATGAAAACTTTGATTTCGAAGTCACATTAAAATCATCACTGGTCACTCTTGTCTATGTGTTCATTTCGTTTCCAATTTAATTATAGTTGCACAGTTGGCAAGGCTCCAAGATCTTTACTCATTTGGCATTCTTTAATTGTTAATATGACTTCATTTTTATAAGACTGTGATGATATTCTTATGATCGAGTTTTTGGTACATTGGTGTTTTGATGGTCTATAGTCTTTCATCAATTTCCTTGACACATTGGTTTCATTAAAACACATTGACGTTGTGTTAGACCCTTGGCAGAATCATTTCATGAAAAATACACATTTCATATGATCAAACCCTTGGTGTTGATTTTGAATTATCGTTTTGGTTTTACAACTATGCTAAAATTATTGCTTGCGCAAATGTTTGGTCGACTTACCATAATTTTCGTTGATTGTTTGAATGGCATGGTTTTTGACATATGCTATAATGATTTGAATCGTTATATGCACCGTCGGTTGTACTGTGGGAAATGACTGTTTTGCATGGGATGAGATAGCTCCACCACCCTCGCACATTTGGGCATTAATGCCTTTCCCCTAACCCGGGTCACCTCTGTTAGTTTTCAGGTAAGCCTGTGAGCTTTTCGATCCCGCGAATACCCTGTTGAAACCCTTGCCCATTCACCTAGCTCACCGTGTGCTCCTGTCATGGCACCTATGGTGCGTATAGAGCCAAATGGTTGCCAAACTCTGTTGCTATTCGATAATGCCTGTAAGGATTTAGAAAATGGTGGTTGGCTGGTGTTTATACAGAGGTTTGAGGGTTTCAACCTTTCGGTTGCCCAACAATTCGCCCTCACCTTCGACGGGTGCAGGGCTAAGGTCGGGGACATACAGCTCGAGCTCAATGAGGAATTCTTAAGCTTAGCTACAGGACTGCCAGCCACATGGCAGAGGTGGTTCAAAAATTCCAAAGTTGACGAGGTGTCGTGGCCTCTCCTTTTCACTTCAAGAAAGATTGTTTCCTGTGATAAAGATATGCCTATCACTACCCTCAAACCCAGGTGGCATGATCTTTTGGTAATTATTAAACAGTTTGTGACCTATGAAGGTCAGTATGGCTTGGTATTCTTGTATCACCTTCGTTTATTGATGAATTTCATAGGCTATCCCTTAAATATGCCGCATTACTTATTACGTAGTCATTACAAGATGTCTAAAAGATTCAAGCGTGAGAAGGCTGATAACAACCTTTTTCATCACGGCTTGATTAAACTCATTATCGTTCACCATTTGAGCCTTAATGGTGATAGTTGGAAAGCCTTCCTATCTAGGAATGTCTTTGCCACTACCGAGTCTGTCCAAGTAGACAAGGTTGTGGTTACAGAAACTATTGTTGGGCTAGCTGTGCCATTTCATATCCTTCTACCCCCTATTGAACCCTCAGATTTCCCCGACGTGGACCTACCCGATATTACTGTCGACCCAGGTGCTAAAGAAAATATCAAGGCCGTCAAAATGCTTGTGAAGAAGAAAGGTAAGAGTGACACTACTGTCAACAGTAAGGGGAAGAAACATGCTCGATGGATATCGAGATGTGCAAGGAATAAACCCAAGCCAAATGTCGACCAAAACCCCATAGTGTTGAGAAAAGACTCGGACTCCGATATTGAACGTTTCCTAGCCAAGGAATACCCCTATTCCCATGGCCTATGCTCTAAAGAACCCTATGATTATGTCTCTAACTTACCCCCGTGCCTCAAAAATGACCCAAACTACCTGAGAATCAAGCTGCACAAGGAAACCCCTGGTAGCTTGAAAAAACCCTCGCCTGTGATATCAAAGCCCGAGCAACCATCATGTATCCAATGCAATGCTTGGCTAGAGATTTATTACACTGACGTTTCACTGTTTCAATCAAAGATCAAATCATTAGAGGAATGAGTGACAGTGTTGTCAAAGGAGAACGACATGCTTCAAGCCAACGAAAAGAAACAAAAAACCACTGGTTCGATTGTCTTTAGGAACGTAGAGGCAGCAACGAACTTTGTCAATTCAAAATTATCATGACTGAGTTGCCCAGGTATGTTTTTCGACATCGGTTTTGCTTTGTAATTTTGCTTGAATTAATATAACGGATTGGGTTTTGCTTTCAAATTAGCTTTGTTCGTTGTAATACATTCGAAATGATTATGTTATGGTTTGATCATCAAAAATGATTTCGTTGTGGATCCTGTACAGTAGATTCATTTTACTAAATTCAAATTTAGTTATGATTTGGTTATGAAATTTTGTCGTGCCCAGCTTAGTATAAGCCATTGATTTGTTTTTTATTAAGTTTGGCTTGTTTTTGAATCAATTATATTCGTTTGATTTAGAATAGTTGATTGGGTTTGATTTCGATTAATTTTGTTTGTGTCTAATAGTTTCAAAACAATCCTGTTGACTTCGATTATCCGAATAACAAGTTTGTTTCATTTTGAATAAATATTCTCATTTGGATTCTGATTACCTTCGACTTGTGCAAAAGATCTATTTGCTAAAATCGTGTAGCTGTGTTGATTGATACGATTTTTCATAATGATTGCGTCGGCCCCAAACTGTTTCGATTCGCTCTTGTTTAATTTGATTTGTAAATGATTGCTGAGTGCCACGACTAGTATGATCGTTTGTATATGTTTGATATGGTTTTATTAATTTGAAAAATGATCATGTTGATTGCGTTTTGATTCGAAAACGATTTTGTTAAAGGTTGAGGCGACATAAACTATTGCATGAATGATTTGTTTAACTGGTTACAGTTTGTGCCAATCGAAATTGGTTCATGAAAATGATTTCATTGCTGTCGAATTATCTAAGTGATTCTGTTTACCCCGAATTGGTAATAAACAAATGTTGAACAGGGTGTATGTATCTCTATTTCCATTCATTTGACCACGATTTCGTTTGTTTCAATTTGCATACAATTTTTGATTTGTTGTGGTATGAATTACTTGCTTAGTTTGGAATTAGTTTTGGTTTAATAAATCAAAGATAATTATGTTAAAATTTGGATTGATTTTAAAACAATTCTGTGCTCAAATTAGACCAGCTACAGAATCTCAAGATTCTGTAGCTAATCTTAAAAATTAGATTTTTGTCAATTTTATCAATAAAATATCCTCTAAACTTGTCTCTTTTTGTCTTCTTTCAGGTGCATACGAATTACAATGATCAGTTGGGCATGTTGTGGCCATTTAGGAGATATTTTTGTGATATAGTTTTTGTTTTAGGTTGTTAGCTTGAGTCAGAAATAGAGACTTGGGATATTATCCCCAGATTTTTGTAAACTGTTTTGATAATTCCCACAGGGATGTTTTACCCTGTGGGAAGTCTTTAAATACTTGTCATTTTTTGTAATGAACCGATCATCATCACTGTTGGGAGAACCAGACTATGGATTTATAATAATACAGGCTGGGATGAAAGTTGATGTCTTGTAACAGCTTTCGCTTTCAATATATCAAAATTTTGTTTCAAGTTTTCTCCATATCAGTTTGCAATTAATTATCGACTACTTTAGCTATCATAATTCGTTGCAGGTTGATGTGATTTGGTTTATATGTTGTCCATATCTGATCTCTCTTATTTAAAAAATACAACGATTATTCTATTTCAATTTAATGATTACAGGTTTATCTTTTTCGTTAATTGAATTGTTTTGTACAAATTTTGCACAAGGATTTATCTAACTGCGATAATTTGTTAATTATAAGATTGTTGTAATTTTTTATGTCTTGTTTGTCCTGTTATTATATTTGAAGAGCACAACTGCTTCTTGTTTACGAGAATCTCGTGGAGAATCTGGTGCAGGTTTCCTCCCACCGAACAACTGAATCAACTATTGCATATAGGACAAACCTGAAGCGTTACTTCAGGTCAGTTTGCTATTTGTTATTTAATAGTTAGTTTATTTGTGTTATTTAAGTAGTTTAGATAGATATACGTATAGTTCAGATTTATAGTTAGTGTTATTATTTTAGTTTCTTAGCTTAGATAGTTTTTATTTAATTTCTTTCTCATAAAATTATAAAAATAAAAAAACAATAGTTTCACTGTCTTAGGACAATTTACAAATGATTTTTGCAGGTTTTCATTTAAATCTGTAATATGTAAATATTGTATATTTGTAATTGGATCTGATTCTGTTGATAATTGAACATTTAATTTTATAGAATTATAGTTGTATGATTTAGGTAATAGATTGTATATATGTAGTTTAGATTTGTTTATTAGTTTGTTTTAATTTAGATTAGTTGCTTAGTGTAGTTTTCTTTTGTTTTTCTAGGACTTAGATCGGCCAACGGAGCCGCTAAACCCGTCAGGGTGGGTTATCCTAAACGGCTTGGGTTATTTAGACAACCTTGGACCGGATCCACTCTTCCAGTTGGCGATCGTTCATTTTCTCCCGTCAACAAATGGCGCTAGAAGGAGGGTCTGGAATTTATTAATGGCACGAGGCGGTCGCAAGACTCCTCCACCACCTAATCGCTCACCTATAGTGACAAGAAGTCATTCAAACGACAACTTTCCCCCTCAAACATCAACCACATCAAACGACAATCCACTGATCACAGTTGAGCCAGCAACCCCAAATCCTACAGGTGGTGACATACAAGATATTGTCCGCCAATCTCTCATAAGAACACATAGTGCATTGGCCCGTTTAAGGCAACCAAATCGACCTTTGGACCAACATTTAGATTTCTCTGATATCAGAGAACAACTCGGAGGCACTAACCTCACTGTGAACCCTACAGATCCAATCCTCACTCCTCCTGCAGGAGGATCTGGAATACCTCCCTCACCCCCTCCATCATCTCCTTCTTCTTCGGGAGAAGACTCCTTTGATGAAGGCAGTTCCCCTTTGCAGCCTTCCACATAGCTTACACCAATGGCCAACCAGAACAATCCTGCCAAACCTTGGCTCGATCAGGATGTGGTAGCCGTACCTGGAGATCAACATCCCTTACCCAAACATCCGGAGAAGTGGCTTCCCAAGTTTGACCCTGACTCTAAACAGACTGCAGAAGATCACATTACAATTTTTATGTTAGCCATTAGACTCCGCAATGTTGAGCATGAAGACATAGTCTATAGGTTGTTCCCCTATACTTTCGAGGGAAATGCATTGACATGGTATTTTTCCCAGCAACCCCATACCATCGTGTCTTGGGAAAAGTTCGAGTCATGCTTTTTGGAAAAGTTCGGAGACAATAAGTCACCGAAAGTCCTGGTTATGGAGCTTTCTAGCCTAATAATGAACCCAAAAGAGAAAATTAAAGACTTTAATCAAATATTCTTAACACTTAAGAACCGAATCCCTACGGATTCCATGCCTATCAAGAATCTTATCATAGCATACTATACTAAATCCCTGCATCAAAGTATAGCCATTTGGGTTAAATGATCTAAGAAAGCCACGTTGTTAGAGGCCTTCGAAGAGGCCATCCAGATTGAAAAAGACATACTCAGTCTAAAAGACACTACTAGCAACGAAACAGAGACTAGTTCTTCTTCCAAAAAGAAGATCGAAATCCTCCCTAGACCTGCTCAAAATAAAACACAACCTAAAAGCTCTGATTTAGAAAACTTAACCAAAGTCGTTCAAAAACTATCAAATCAAGTTATAGATTTGAAAAGGATGGACGAAGAAGATTCTTCAAGAAAAGGGCCTTACAAACCCCCGTTCAAGAAGCCTTTTCCCACCAACTCACCTAATCCGAATACTGAGGGCCTTAATCTAGAAAGTCTCCAATTTGCCCTTCAAACAATTCTAGAAGCCCAGGATAATTTGATGCCTCATGATATTCCCGAGGAGGTTGTTGAACAAGAGATAGTCCAAGAAGAAGAGTCTTCCCCAAACATTTTTGGACACTTCTTGGATAGCATCTTTCAAGCTAACTTTGAGACAGTCCATCCCTACAATACTAGGAGTAAGACGACAAACAAACCTTCTTCCGAAAACACTATGACTTCACCTCCAAAGAAATCTAAACTAGATGAGACTAAACAGAGTCATGTGAACCCCAACTTAGATTATGATTTAGTTGAAGACCTTAAAAAGTTAAGGGCTAACATTTATGTTTATGAGTTATTGAAATTTCCATTTTTTTTACAAAAGATGTTACAGAATATCACAGAGAATGGAAAAAATGGTAATTCAAGCAATAACAAGGTTGTTCAGAACAAAGTTCCTCAGAAGACTTCTGCTAAAAATAATATTGATCCTCAAGACAAAGGGATCCCTCCTGTAAATAATGTAAATAATGTATATAAAGTAGCTTTAGAAATTGAGAGTAAAAAAACACAAGATACCACCCTTAGTACTCGCAGAAATGTACCTCCATTTTTGTTAACTTTCGAAATGTTTAATAGAAACGTGCACAATTGTATGGTAGACTCAGGAGCATCATCCAATGCGATGCCATGGTTTATGTGTCAGAAGATTAACACTGAAGTCGAACCATCCACTCTAAAAATCATCCAACTTGATCGAACCAGTGTTAAAGTTGTAGGCGAATTAAGGAATGTGCTTATAATATTATCGTCTAACCCCAAAGTTCATCAAGTCATTGATATTATTGTTGTGGATATTCCAGAAGTGTATGGTCTATTTTTAAGCAGGAACTGGTCGGAGCAGCTACACGGTTATTTCGCAACAGATTGGTCTCACCTGTGGCTTCCAGAGAATGGAAAGCCCAACAAAATCAAGGTAAATCGTGAACGCTACCTTAAGTTCACGGTCACAGATTTAAATGATCCCAATGAACCATTTACACCCTCTGCCGATTCACCTGAAATACAAGGGATGGATACCTTTTTCGGTAATTTCATGGCCGAGGCTTCAACTGTCACCAATCCAGAACAATAATCCGAGATTGTAGCATATGTGTAGCCAACAACTTTTACACAACGGTCTCATACACCCGATAAGAATCAAATTTGGTATATTTATTTTGACGGGTCAAAGTCCAAAGAAGGAGATAGTGTAGGCTGCGTTATTATCGATCTGGCAGGTAACAAAACATTGATTGCATGTAGGTTAGAATTTGAATGTACTAATAA
>JZKD02S2143228.1:33016-45580 GCA_000966675.3 Picea glauca
GAACATTCAAAACTTGACTGTCTTTGGCGATTCTGAAATCATGGTTAGACAGGTAAGAGATTCTATCCACTGCCTGTCTCCGCATCTTAAAAGATACCAATCTGAGGTATGGAATTTAATGAATAAATTTTCGTCTTTCAATATAAATTCTATTCCTAGATTGAATAATTTTGAAGCAGATCTATTAGCCAACGTAGCTTCTAAACTCTTTCCTGCAGAAGGCTTGTCCCTAGATGCATTCTTCGTTGAACTGTTGTTTAGGCCATCCATTCCCGACAACATCACGAACTGGAGAGTCTTCGACGACGATCAACAGATTATTAGCTTCCTGCATATGGAAGAAACTTTTCAAGGCACGGTGATAGACGAATGCACTCACGACGACAATCTGCGCGATTTTACGGTAATACCAGATCTGAGAACTCCTAAATCTTCATCGAACATGGTAAATTTGATCCCTAAGTCTGTAGTTAGATTAGAGAAGTTTTATGATCTTCAAGATAAATTCAAAAAATCGGTCAAATGTAAAACCAATAGTTCCTCGTTATCATATGAAAAAGTAAACTTAGGAACTAATGACAATCTGCAATGCATTAATCTAGGGGTAGGATGTTCTGAACAAGAAAAAGCTGCATTTATTAAATTGTTTAAAGAATTTAAAGATGTTTTTGCATGGACGTATGACGACCTCAAAACTTTTGACCCTAACATCATACAACACGTCATTCCTATGAAACCCCAAACCTTACCCTTTCAACAGAAATTAAGAAAAATGCACCCTAAGCTCGAACCGACCGTCAAAAAAGAATTGAATAAACTCCTAAATGCTAAGATAATTTTCCTAGTTAGGCACACTAAATGGGTTTCTAACCTTGTCCCTGTCCGGAAGAAGAGCGGGGAAATCCGACTATGTGTCGATTTTCGAAACCTTAATAGAGCGTCTGATAAAGACAACTATCCTGTCCCACCTATGGAATAGATCCTTCAACAGGTATCTAGTTCCGAGAGGCTATCCTTATTGGATGGTTTCTCAGGGTACAACCAAGTCCTGATGTCTCCTCTAGACCAACTTAAAACTACCTTCCGCACTCCATGGGGCACCTATGCTTATCGAAAAATGCCCTTTGGATTGATTAATGTCGGTGCCACTTTCCAGAGAGCGATGGGCATCACTTTCCAAGGTTTAATCAATCAGTCCATCGTATTTTACTTAGATGATGTTACTGTATTTTCTAAAAACAAAACCAATCATCTAGCTCATTTAAGAGTCATTCTACAATGATGTTGTAAATACGACATTTCCTTGAATCCTAAAAAATCCATCTTTGCAGTAGAACAAGGTAAACTCTTAGGATTTATTGTGTCAAGCAAAGGGATTATTATCGACCCCGAAAGGACTCAATTCATCTCGAAACTCCCCCCTCCTACATCCAAAAAGTCTATGCAGTCTTTCTTAGGCCAGATAAACTTCGTGAGGAGATTTGTCCCCAGCTTCTCCGAAATGGTTAGACCTTTACAGAATTTAATTAAGAAAGACACTCAATATCATTGGGGACCCATAGAAAATCAAGCTTTTAATGCAATAAAAAATGCCATAATAGATGCTCCTTCTCTCATGAGCCCCGACTTTTCCCAAGACTTTACGCTCTACACTTTTTCTTTTGACCGCTCCTACGCTGCCGTCCTAACTCAAAAGAATGTTGAAAACAATGAGGTACCCATTGCCTTTATGAGCTCTTCTTTCAAAGGCGCTGAACTTAATTACCCAACGGTAGATTAGCAAGCCTACGTTGTTTTCAAAGCAGTCAAGCACTTCCTGTCTTATCTTTTGAAATCTAGGACAAAAGTTATTGTCCCTTACCCAGCCGTTAGGAACCTGTTAGTCCAGAAAGAAATAGGTGAAAAGAGGGCGAACTGGGTTACTTCTTTATAGGAGTATGACATAGAAATTACCACAGCTCATATAGTGAGAGGCCAAGGGTTATGCAAGTTAGTTGCTGACTCAGCAGCAGAATAGCAAGAAGAAAACGATAGGTCAAACCCAGGACAACACGATCAAAAGACAATTTACTGTGCACAAAACTCTGTCAGTCCCTGGTATGACAATATAAGATTCTTTCTTGAACATGGGTCAGCCCCCCATCACCTGGATCCCACTAAAAGAAGAGCGTTAAGATTAAATTCTGCCTCCTTTCATTTGGTTAATGGTATTCTGTTTCGTCAAAATTTTGATGGCGTACTGATGCGTTGTCTTGAGAAAGACGAAGCCGAAAAAGTCTTACTAGAGTTGCATGCAGGAGAAGTTGGTGGGAATTTCGGTGGTGACACCACTTCCCATAAATTTTTGAGAGCCGGTTATTACTGGCCCACACTTTTTAGAGACGCCCATGCCTTGTGTCGCAAGTGTATTATTTGTCAAAAAGCATCAGGGCGGTTACAGAAACCAGCCTTTCCTTTGCAGACCGTGTCAGTAGACTCTCCTTTTCAGCAGTGGGGCCTTGATATCATAGGTCCAATCAACCCGCCATCCTCATAGCAACATAATTTTATCATAACAACCACAGATTACTTCACCAGGTGGTCTGAAGTTGCCGCATTAAGGACTGTAATTACCAGTCAGGTAATTGCCTTTCTAAATTCAAATATTATCACTCGTTTTGGTATCCCTGACTGTTTAGTATTCGATAACGCTTCTTATTTTTCATCTCTTGAGATGAGTGAGTTCGCTTTAGAAAAAGGAATTAAATTGAAGTATTCTGGTAGCTATTACCCCCAGGGCAATGGATTGGCAAAATCAACAAATAAGAACTTGATTAAAATTATCAAGAGAATGGTATCCGAGAATCACAAAAATTGGCATAATGCACTGTTAAACGTGATTTGGGCTGATAGGGTAACACCAAAAACTGTTGTAGGTAACTCCCCCTTTTTTCTTGTTTATGGTAGAGAAGCAATTCTACCACCACACATTCTTCTTCCCTCACTTAAGCTATCGCAGAAAATACAAGAAGAAGACTGTCCCCCTTTGGAAAACCAGATTAACTCTTTGATGAAGCTAGAAGAGGTAAGAGCCCAAGCTAAACGTAAGTTAGATCAGCATCAACTAGTGGTCAAAAGTTGGTTTGATTCCAACTTTGCCTCTGATAGGAACTTCAAAGTAGGTGATCTTATCTTGAAATGGGAAAAACCGCATGAGGGGAAGGGAGAGCACACGAAATTTCAAAAATTATGGCTTGGACCATTTTTAATTGCTGAGAAGTTGGGTCCCAACTCTTTCCGATTGCAGAATCTAGAGGGGCAGACTGGCACCTATCCGGTGAATGGCCAAGCTCTGAAAAGATATTTTGCATGATGAAAACCCTTTGTATACTATGTACATATTTTTCTTTTGTTTGCTTTTCTTTTACTATTTTGGTTTCGATTTTTCCTTGCGCTTATTAGTTTTGTTTTGGAAATACACATACCAGTATGTTGAACTATTCAAACAAAGAAAACATAAATTTCTTTCACGGAAACGACTACTGAAGAATTGTATAAACATCAATTGTATATTTATGAAATTCACATCTATCTTGAAAAAACTGTTGTTTGAAAGAAGTTAGTTGATTTCGATCTATAAGTAAATCTTGTCGCGATCATCTATTATCTTCTTACGCTGTCCCTGTTCCTTAAGGGAATGACTTAGAAAGATGTTCCCCTGCCTTAAAAATTTGGTTCTGTAAACAAACCACATCTAGATCTTAATGAAGGATAGTTCTAAAAATTCTGATGAGGTCTATAAAAAAATATGCTAAAATAATTTTCAGCGTCACCCCGCTCGACTATATATCTTTGAAAAACAAAATAAATCATTAAAAGAGCTGTGGGAAGTGCTTGTAAACCCGCCGGGATGTTGAACAAGTCTGCTGGCAGTGGGTAAATGAATGCATGATGCCATGACAACTTCGTTGGGGTGCTGAACAGGCCTGCTGGCAGCGAAGCAATGTCGAGTATATGAAAATTCGTAAATATGAAACCTCTGACCTTAAAATGTCCTTTATTCTGATCTGGAACTTCTTGGCAGGATATGGATATTAGAGTGGGTTAAATGGAAACCTTGTCGAGGCTCTGGATGCCTGCTGGCAGCAGTGGCTCTGTCAACAGTATTGGGGATTTTATCTTTAATATCGTGGCTCGCTTATCTTAAGACTGTTATCAGTTCTCATCCTTTAAACACTGCTGGGATATTTGATCATTGATGATGTTTAAACAATTTTCTGGTTATTTCAGTTGGAATTATTCCTGTTATCCTAATCTGAATTTGTTCTTTTGGCAGAGATAACTGCTTCTACCAGTGTGTCGCCATTGTTGGCAGCCAATTCATTTTTTTATATACCGTCCTTCTAATTTTCCTACACCAGTGTTTTTTGAACCTTGATTTTCATCGCAATCTTTGGAATAAAACAACACTGCTATTTTTGCCCAATTTGCACACCTTCCGTTGTTCTCGTTTTCACGACTGTAAGCGTGAAAACTTTGATTTCGAAGTCACATTAAAATCGTCACTGGTCACTCTTATCTATGTGTTCATTGTGTTTCCAATTTAATTATAGTTGCACAGCTGGCAAGGCTCCAAGATCTTTACTCATTTGGCATTCTTTAATTGTTAATATGACTTCATTTTTATAAGACTGTGATGATATTCTTATGATCGAGTTTTGGTACATTGGTGTTTTGATGGTCTATAGTCTTTCATCAATTTCCTTGACACATTGGTTTCATGAAAACAAATTGACGTTGTGTTAGACCCTTGGCAGAATCGTTTCATGAAAAATACACATTTCATATGATCAAACCCTTGGTGTTGATTTCGAATTATTGTTTTGGTTTTAAAACTATGCTAAAATTATTGCTTGCGCAAATGTTTGGTCGACTTACCATAATTTTCGTTGATTGTTTGAATGACATGGTTTTTGACATAAGCTATAATGATTTGAATCGCTATATGCGTCGTCGATTGTACTGTGGGAAATGACTATTTTGCATGGGCTGAGCTAGCTCCACCACCCTCGCACATTCGGGCATTAATGCCTTTCCCCTAACCCGGGTCACCTATGTTAGTTTTCGGGTAAGCCTGTGAGCTTTTTGATCCCACGAATGCCCTGTTGAAACCCTTGCCCATTCACCTAGCTCACCGTGTGCTCCTGTCATGGAACCTGTAGTGCGTATAGAACCAAATGATTTCCAAACTCTGTTGCTATTCGATAATGCCCATAAGGATTTAGAAAATGGTGGTTGGCTGGTGTTTATACAAAGGTTCGAGGGTTTCAACCTTTCAGTTGCCCAACAATTCGCCCTCACCTTCGACAGATGCAGGGCTAAGGTCGGGGACATACAGCTCGAGCTCAATGAGAAATTCGTAAGCTTAGCTATAGGACTGCTAGCCACAAGGCAGAGGTGGTTCAAAAATTCCAAAGTTGACCAGGTGTCGTGGCCTCTCCTTTTCACTTCAAGAAAGATTGTTTCCTGTGATAAAGGTATGCCTATCACTACCCTCAAACCCAGGTGGTATGATCTTTTGGTAATTATTAAATAGTTTGTGACCTGTGAAGGTCTGTATGGCTTGGTATTCTTGTATCACCTCCAGTTATTGATGAATTTCATAGGCTATCCCTTAAATATGCCGCATTACTTCTTGCGTAGTCTTTACAAGATGTCTAAAAGATTCAAGTGTGAGAAGGTTGATAGCAACCTTTTTCATCACGGCTTGATTAAACTCATTATTGTTCACCATTTGAGCCTTCATGGTGATAGTTGGCAAGCCTTCCTATCTAGGAATGTCTTTGCCACTACCGAGTCTATCCAAGTAGACAAGGTTGTGGTTACAGAAAATGTGGTTGGGCCAGCTGTGCCATTTCATATCCTTCTACCCCCTGTCGAACCCTCGGATTTCCCCAATGTGGACCTACCCAATATTACTGTCAACCCGGGTGCTAAAGAAAATATCAAGGCTATCAAAAGGCATGTGAAGAAGAAAGGTAAGAGTGACACTAATGTCAACAGTAAGGGGAATAAACACGCTCGATGTATATCGAGATGTGAAAGGAATAAACCCAAGCCAAATGTCGACCAAAATCCCATAGTATTGAGCAAAGACTCAGACTCCAATATTGAGCGTTTCCTAGCTGAGGAATACCCCTATTCCCATGGCCTGTGCTCTAAAGAACCCTATGATTCTGTCTCTAACTTACCCCCGTGCCTCAAAAATGACCCAAACTACCTAGGAATCAAGCTGCACAAGGAAACCCCTGGTAGCTTGAACAAACCCTTGCTTATGATATCAAATCCCGAGCAACCATCATGTATCCAATGCAATACTTAGCTAGAGCATTATTACACTGACGTTCCCTTGTTGCAATCAAAGATAAAATCATTAGAGGAACGAGTGACAATGTTGTCGAAGGAGAACGACGAGCTTCAAGCCAACGAAAAGAAACAAAAAACCATCGGTTCGATTGTCTTCAGGAACGTAGAGGCAGTAACGACCTTTGTGAATTCAAAATTATCATGACCGAGTTGCCTAGGTATGTGTTTCGACATCGGTTTTTTTTTGTAAGTTTGTTTGAATTAATATAACGGATTGGGTTTTGATTTCAAATTAGCTTTGTTTTTTTTTAATACATTCGAAATGATTATGTTATGGTTTGATCATAAAAAACGATTTTGTTGTGGATCATGTACAGTAGATTCATTTTACTAAATTCAAATTTAGCTATGATTTGGTTATGCGATTTTTTCATGCCCAACTTAGTATAAGCCATTGATTTGTTTTTTATTATGTTTGGCTTGTTTTTGAATCAATTATGTTCGTTTGATTTAGAATAGTCGATTGGGTTTGATTTTGATTAGTTTTGTTTGTGTCTAATAGGTTCAAAACAATCTTGTTGACTTCGATTATCCGAATAACAAGTTTGTTTCGTTTTGAATAAATATTCTCATTTGGATTTTGATTACCTTCGACCTGTGCAAAAGATCTATTTGCTAAAATTGTGTAGCTGTGTTGATTGATACGATTTTGCATAACGATTGCGTCGGCCCCAAACTGTTTCGATTCGTTCCTGTTTAATTTGATTTGTAAACAATTGTTGAGTGCCACGACTAGTATGATCATTTGTATATGTTTGATATGGTTTTATTAATTTGAAAAATGATCTTGTTGATTGCGTTTTGATTCGAAAACAATTTTGTTAATGGTTGAGGCGACATAAACTATTGCATGAATGATTTGTTTAACCGGTTACAGTTTGTGCCGATCGAAATTGGTTCATGAAAATGATTTCATTGCTGTCGAATTATCTAAGTGATTTTGTTTACCCCGAATTGGTAATAACAAATGTTGAACAGGGTGTATGTATCTTTGTTTCCATTCGTTTGACCACGATTTCGTTTGTTTCAATTTGCATACAATTTTTGATTTGTTGTGGTATGAATTACTCGCTTCGTTTTGAATTAGTTTTGGTTTAATAAATCAAAGATAATTCTGTTAAGATTTGGATTGATTTTAAAACAATTATGTGCTCAAATTAGACCAGCTACAGAATCGCAAGATTATGTAGCTAATCTTAAAAATTAGATTTTTTTCAATTTTATCAATAAAATATCCTCTAAACTTGTCTATTTTTGTCTTCTTTCAGGTGCATACGAATTACAATGATCAATTGGGCATGCTGTGGCAGTTTAGGATATATTTTTGTGATATAGTTTTTGTTTTAGGTTGTTAGCTTGAGTCAGAAATAGAGACTTGGGATATTATCCCCAGATTTTTGTAAATTGTTTTGATAATTCCCACAGGGATGTTTTACCCTGTGGGAAGTCTTTAAATACTGGTCATTTTTTGTAATGAACCGATCATCATCACTGTTGGGAGAACCAGACTATGGATTTATAATAATATAGACTGGGATGAAAGTTGATGTCTTGTAACAGCTTTCGCTTTCAATATATCAAACTTTTGTTTCAAGTTTTCTCCATATCAGTTTGCAATTAATTATCGACTACTTTAGCTATCATAATTCGTTGCAGGTTGATGTGATTTGGTTTATATGTTGTCCATATCTGATCTCTCTTATTTAAAAAATATAGCGATTATTCTATTTCAATTTAATGAATACAGGTTTATCTTTTTCGTTAATTGAATTGTTTTGTACAAATTTTGCACAAGGATTTATCTGACTGCGATAATTTGTTAATTATAAGATTGTTGTAATTTTTTATGTCTTGTTTGTCCTGTTATTATATTTGAAGAGCACAATTGCTTCTTGTTCATGAGAAGCTCGTGGAGAATCTGGTGCGGGTTTCCTCCCACCGAACAACTGCATCAACTATTGCATACAGGACAAACCTGAAGCGTTACTTCAGGTCAATTTGCTATTTGTTATTTAATAGTTAGTTTATTTGTGTTGTTTAAGTAGTTTAGATAGATATATGTATAGTTCAGATTTATAGTTAGTGTTATTATTTTAGTTGCTTAGCTTAGATAGTTTTTATTTAATTTCTTTCTCATAAAATTATAAAAATAAAAAAAAACAATAGTTTCGCTGTCTTAGGACAATTTACAAATGATTTTTGCAGGTTTTCATTTAAATCTGTAATATGTAAATATTGTATATTTGTAATTGGATCTGATTCTGTTGATAATTGAACATTTAATTTTATAGAATTATAGTTGTATGATTTAGGTAATAGATTGTATATATGTAGTTTAGATTTGTTTATTAGTTTGTTTTAATTATTGTTTTCATTTAGATTAGTTCCTTAGTGTAGTTTTCTTTTGTTTTTTTAGGACTTAGTTCAGCCAACGAAGCCGCTAAACCTGTCAAGGTGGGTTATCCTAAACGGCTTGGGTTATTTAGACAACCCCAGACCGGATTCACTCTTCCAGTTGGCGAGCATTCATTTTCGCTTGTTAACAAATCTGCAAGGGAAAAGTGGGTCATACCCTTTTCTACACTTCCTTCAGTTCCTTATTGATTCCCCCAAGAACAGTGTGATGCGCTACTTCATGGCACACCAATCGGTCTGGTAGAAACTTTGGCAAGGCAGGTGGAGGAATCGAACAACCAAAAACCCTGATATAAGAAAAATTCTCTTCAATATACCAATTCGCTATCTTCCCCAGGTTAGTCACTATTTTTTCAGAGATCCTGGGAGGTGGGCACCCATATATAGAAACATGCATCGAAACCACCACATAATTGCAGATTTCATAGAAGAAATCTTTTTCTTTATCTTCCCATAGCTTTAAATGATAAAGATGTATTGGTTCAACACTGGTCGGAGTCTGGCTCCAGCCCATCAAAGGAAAATGTTTCATAAAACAAATGACATCCATAAGGTACGCTGACATGTAAAATGGGGAAGCTTGTCCTTTGGCTTTCAACGTCTGATATTCGGCAATTTCCTTGGCCAAACTGTCTGATAATATCTTGGCCCAATTGAATGAAAAACCCTCTGCAACTTCGTGCATGATCGATACCCATGATAACAGGAAGTGGGCATATTTTTCCCTCTCGAAACGTCTACAGAGCATCATGGCCACATACATCATATGAGAGTCTAATGATGCAATGGCGTATATGCCATGGGTGTCTTCTCTGAATTCTCAGGGCATGCCCACCAATCTTTGATCAAGTCAGGGTAATTCTTTACACCTTCTGGGAACTCTTCTTTATCGAACTCCTTTAAGAAAGCAATATTATAAATGTGTTTGAATGTTGGGGACAATTTTTACATCACCTGTATATGTTTTGGGCGGAAATATCCAACAACATATTTCTATGAATTGTAGATGGTCCTAGTCACAACGTCGACGTTCTCCAGGCCCCAGCCTATCATGTCATTATACAACATGAGCCTCGGTTGCGTGGCTATCTTATGCATCTCTGATTGAGCTACATATTTGAGCTTTGTTGCCTGAGTTTCGATCCCCTCATTATCTGACTCTTATGGACAGTTGTTCAGTTCATATTGTAGGATATCGCATACTTGCGTTCAGGTTTTTATGGTCTCCATAGCTCTCAATGATGTGTCCAAGAGGACATCTGTGTTTTGGATCGAGCTCTCGCCAGTCCCTTTAACCATTTTTCGTAGAGCCCTGATAGTAGTAAACTCAACATTGTGTTACATGTCGCAGAAAATGCACAAAACTTATTATCTCGCTAAGATTTCTCTGTGAAAAACGCGAATGGAATTCAAAATGAAATATCTTCTTCACCTTAAGTGCATCAATTTGCATATACCTTCGTTGACAATGTGTTTACTTCCCTTAATGAAAATATTTGGGCGATGATTCGGGATCTTATTTGAAATTATTTTCCCTAGATCAACTATTAATGCCATTAATGGCTGGTGGTTCATGATCGGGAAAAGCATAGATGAAAATTTGAATTTATCTTAATGATGATTCAATGAAAACTTAACATGAGATAAATGATGTTTAACATGTTAATTAATCATGTTTAATCTTAACTCTTTTCGGACCTTCGGACCTCGGGGTATCCGATAACAACTTGATATATGATTCCCGATGTTCGAAACTACGAAGTGATTAATTACTTGTTAATTGTCTTTAATCTTTAATTAACTCTGTTTAATGCTTAAGACATTTCGAGAGTTCGGGTTTCGTGAATTTATAATGCGATGGATGGTGAATACTTGAACTCTGAGTGTGCAAAGATATTAATTACCCTTAATTGAGATTAGTTTAATTAACCAAGGATTAATATTTTGGGACTTCATGTTTCGTAGATTTACAAGTTAGATCTTTTGTCATTTTCCCGAAGGGACACTTCCCGCAGTGACGTGTTAAAGATTACAGAGGTATATGTGCATATGGTGACTTGGATCGAACTTCATGTATCAGGACTTCGAAGGCGAGGCATGTTAAAACGCCTAAAGTATGAAACTCTGAAGTATTCTTAAGTGATTTGACTCTTTAAAGAGTAGGCGGCTCCATAACTTCTAAGAGATTAGGATCATTTGATTGAATGGAAGACTTCATCAACTGTGAGAATCAAGTGTGCGTTGTTTTTATTTAAATGAGAATGAAATCTATTTAAAGACTAAAGTTTAGAAATATATATGTGTTCCAACATAGGCTCCATCTAGGGATCGCGTCTCCCTGCAAGACGTCAAAGAACAGTAGACCAAGTGCCTTTATTGGGTGAATGGAGTCATTATTGTATTTCTGTGAAACACATTCGGAAAAGGATCATTCTGAGAAAAGAGTTTCAACCGAAACTTAGAAAACACTTAAAACACATCAAATCATTGACCTTTAGTTAGACTAATTGAAATTCCTCTTTCTTAAAACTGTATTTGGATTTGCTTAAGATAATAAAAGTAACTTTAGCCAAAATATCAAGTTTTGATCGATTTCGTTCGCATCAAGGTTAAGTGTATGTAACATAATTTCTTAGGGGGATCCCTCATTGGTTTAGAATGTAAATATTACTAAAAAAGAATTAGATGTCAGGGTATATCATGTAGATTCGTATGACAACCATACATATATCATAGACATTGCTTCATTGCCGGTGAGGATGTTTAGTACCCGGTGAAGTTATCTATTTTTCCCATTGAATTTCCTTTCAACACTTCAATTTAGCAATTTTGCATTTAAATGCTGAGATGAGGGCAATCAGTTAATGAATTTCCTTTCATCTTCTCTTTTTGGACAAAATGGGAGCAATCGATTTTTCAAATTTCTTTTCACCATTTGCCTTGGATTAGATGGGGGCAATCATTTCATGAATTTCCTTTCACCATATGTCTTATATTTTAATACACGAAGTGGGGGAAATCAATCTGTATATAACATACAAGGGGTGATATCTGTTTAGGATATTCAAGGAAAGGAATGTCATAATTTTTTAGTATACTCTAAAACTAATTTTCTTTCAATCTTCAATACATCTTTACCCATTGAGAATATTTTACAGGGGATTTTAAATTTTAGGGATCAACCTTAAGCGAACTAGTCAGTTTATAACAAGATAAGAGAGCTAAAGTTATTAGGATTAGCTTAGACATACTTGATTTTAGTTAATTTGAAAGGGATGTATAAATTTTCGCCTAACATTATTGAAGACATGTTTCTGAGTTTTCAGAGTTAAGGTGAAATCCTTCCTCTTTATGAAGACCAGGGAGGGGTATTGATCCGGATTATTTTTGGCACGAAATGAGAGCGAAGATTTAACACATAAATATTTAGAGATATTGCAAGAGAGACAACAATATAACAGAGATATAGCAGAAATAAAACAAGAGTCACAGATATATAGTAATACACGATTTCTATTAACGAAATAAATGTACAGAGACTGTAAAATACAAAGTGAAAGACTCGCTAGAATGGTGGTAGCTTATCTCTGAGAAGAGATGTGACGGCTACTCGCATCCGTGAGAAGATTATTACAATGAGGCTCTGAAGGCCTTTTTACAATAAGAAGGAATGCCAAAAACCCTAGACATCCAAAAACCTAACCCTGGGAGATGAAGCGCCAAAAGTCATGTGGGCCCCGTTTG
>JZKD02S2143228.1:45630-55683 GCA_000966675.3 Picea glauca
GGATCAATGATGCCTTTGGCTATGTTTGAGAACCTCAATCTCAAAAAAAATTCATTTGGCCCCTCAAAATGGCCCCGAAAGTTAAAACCTGCTAAAAATCATAAATTTCCAAAATTGCCAGAAAGTCGTTTTGAGCCATTTGGAAAAGGTGGGTGGCCATTGATATCCACCTGGATCAATCCTCCCTCCTTAGGAAGCAATGGTCTCCATTGCGTTGAGTTCTCGGGGGAGAGGGAAAAACATTTATTGAATCTGCATCTTGGTGAGCTGCTTGTCTTGCTGGAGACGTCGCGCTGCTCAGTTTGTGGAAATCTGTCTTGAACCTGTTGTGGTTGAGGCTGCTTAACAAGTCGAGATACATGAGAGGACGATGTTCAGAAGAAATATTTGCACTTTGTTGCATCCTTGTCAACCTGCTTCTGTTGGATAGAAGGTGCTTGGGGCAAGGCTGTAGTGGTTGCAGTGTCCTTTTGTTCTCCTTTTGAACAGATTGTGAAGAAGCTGAATTTTGCAGTATGAGATACTCCTTTCGGCACTTTTTAGGTGGAACAGTAGTTGGAACTACCTCTGGTATTCTGTAGAGATGACCCCCCAAAGTAACAATGACACTACGGGGTCAAGACTCATAAACATCATGGTGTTTCCACATATATGGTTGGCCCAAGAGAACATCACAGACATCGAGTGGGGAAACATCACATAATACGTCATCCTTGAAGGGTTGGATGTCGTATGACAATCGACACTGTTGGTTGACACAGAGATCTTATCCTTGCCGAAGCCACCTGATGTTGTATGGATGCGGGTGTGGTGTTGTCGACAATCCCAACTATTTGACGACCTCTGCTGAGATGAGGTTTTTCTGGCTTTCGCTATCAACAATAAAATGTAGCGGGATCCCCTTCACCCACATCTGTGAATGAAAAAGGCACTCCCCCTCTTCAGGATCTGTTGGTTCTTCTGGTTGAATTGATGTGGTCGCGACAATAGCAGTGGGGTCTACGTCAATGATCTGTCCTTTACCATTATTTTCAAAATCAGATTCTGAATCAGGGTTCGGCTCTTTGTCTTTGATCTCAGCCACCAATGACTGTTTTAAGTGACATTCATCAGTGTTGTGCCAGGGGATTTTGTGGAACTCGCACCATTTTCCAGTGTCCTTCTTTATCTTCCCGTGACCCTTATTTTCTTGTGTCTTGGACTGGTTTTCAGGAGACTTCTTGTTAGGGCCATCTTTGTCATACTTTGGTTTTTGCGGATTTGCAGACCCAAATTCCCATTTGTTCTAGTGCTTAAATTTCTTCTCAATTTTAATAGCATATCAATAAGCAGCATCGAGTGATGAGATGTCCAGAAAATCCATTTCAGTTTGGATGTATCTGTGTAGAGCCCCATGGTATTTCAGAACCAAATGTCGCTCGGAGTCTTTGATACCCAGCTTGGTGCGCAAGGTATGGAAGGTATTGGTGAACTCCGGAACTGGTTGGCCCCTCTCTTGCTATAGTGTGGTCCATCTCATGTAGTGGTCCTCATAGTTGCCAACAGGGTAATACTATTCTTTTACCGCATCCACACAAAAAATCCCAAGTGGGATCGACCCCATATATTCCAGACTCCTCTATGGAAATTTGCTCCCAGTAAGTTTCCCACCAATGTTTGACATGAGGGAGAGCTTTAAGGAGTGAAAAGGTGATCTTTTCTTTGTCGGAAAAATTGTGAACAGAGAAATAACCTTCTAGCAGAGTTAACCATTTTTCTAGGGCTTTTGCATCTATTTGTCCTTCAAATATAGGAATATCAAAATTAACTTGTACCTTGAAAGGAAAGGTGCCTCCAAAGTGGCCATTTGATGAAGATGTGCCTGATTCTATCGGCAGGTGTTGAAGGATGTGGGAAAAATTCTCCATCATTTCGTCCCTCTGTAGTGTGAGAGCTTGCTCAAGCAACAGATTGATAAGATTGTCTTCTTTGTCGTTTTTCTTTTCTTCCACCAATGAGGGTTTCTTGGGTGTGCGAGAGAGATTTTATTCAAGAGAGACAAGCTTGAGACCCAACTTGCTATACTCGAACCTCGTCAGGGACATGCACTGAAAAAAAAACCGATCAAGAGCAGCCTGCTCTGATACCACTGATCTGGATTATTTTCGGCACGAAATGAGAGCAGAGATATAACACATAAATATTTAGAGATATTGCAAGAGAGACAACAATATCATAGAGATATAGCGGAAATAAAACAAGAGTCACAGATATACAGTAATACACGATTTCTATTAATGAAATAAATGTACAGAGACTGTAAAATACAAAGTGAAAGACTCGCTAGAATGGTGGTAGCTTATCTCTGAGAAGAGATGTGACGGCTACTCGCATCCGTGAGAAGATGATTACAATGAGGCTCTGAAGGCCTTTTTACAATAAACAGGAATGCCAAAAACCCTAGACATCCAAAAACCTAACCCTAGGAGATTAAGCGCCAAAATTCATGTGGGCCCCGTTTGGGTAAGTGAGTACATCAACTTCCCGGGGTTGTAACTTTTGCATACGATCTTCGTTTTAGGCGTGTGATAGCTCGTTGGAAATGTATCATCAAGGAGATTCATTTTGGGGGCTCAATAATGCATTTGACTATCATTGAGAACCTTGATCTCAAAAAACCTTCATTTGGGCCCTCAAAATGGCCCCGGAAGTTAAAACCTGCTAAAAATAGTAAATTGCCAAAATTGCCAGAAAGCCGTTTTGAGCCATTTGGAAAAGGTGGGTGGCCACCGATATCCACCGAGATCGGGTATTGAGAATCGTAGGAAAATAAATCTCTTAGGATGGGCAGAATAAAAAAAAGAGAATATTCAAAAGTTCTGTGGCGAACAAGGTTAATCTCACACAAGCTTATTCATTTATTCTTGTATTTTCTTTCAGATCTTTTTATTTTTTTATTTTAATTTTATCCAAACTCAGAGGAAACCTTTAGGATTAGGCTGTAATTTTTATATTCCTCTGGTTTTTGATCAAGTGACAGTATTTGTATGGATGAAACTTCTTTCATACTTAGTGGTATCCCCTTAAAAATTTAACTTGGGTCAGTAGGGCAAAAGCTCATACCTCATATTCTCTTTATATTTTCAACCAAGTAAATTATTTATTTATCACCTGTTTTGAGAGAAAGCTAATGTCATGAAAAGTGAGTGTTGGCTTCGGATACATCCTTATCTCTCAACTATCAACAATCCTTCTGCATAAAAATAAACATGAGAAATTTCGGAAACTTATGAAGAAAAAGGAATGATAGGTGTTACTTGTTTTTTATATTTATGTTTTTATGAAATTAACAAAACCGGTCCTATCTATAGTGAAAGAAAAAATTACCAAAGTGAAAAACTATAAATCAAAAAGAAAATCAAACTGGTATATGCAATGGTGATTTGGGATCTGATTATTGCATGAATTTTTTCAGGTAGTGCCTGTTGATAGGGGTGCTAGGGATTTTCCCATCGAGGTTTTCTAATAAAAATGAATTCTTTCCCTTAGAGGCTACAACCCTGAAAGGTCCATACCAGATGTGATCAAACTTGCCATGCTTTCCAGCATCCTCTTTCCTAGTGTCCCACTTCAATACTAGGTCATCAGGAAGAAATTCCCTATCTTTGGCTTTTTTATCAAACAAAGCTTTCATGATGTCTTGATATTTATGAAGTTTCTCATCTACTTTGGCCCTGTTCTGTTGTACTTCAATTAACTGGTTTATTCTTCTGGTAACATCATTAGGTTCTTCCATCGAGTCTTTCCAGAGCTTCATCACAGGCAGAGTGAGATTTAGACTACGTCGGTACCGTATACCATTTGGAAATGAGAAATTTCGATTGATTTTTTAGTGCCTACCCGATTTTCCCACAAAGCGTATTTGAAATGAACGTGCCAGGCTTTCTTGTTTTCAGTCAGCACCTTTTTAATTATGGTGATCAAGCTCTTATTTGATGATTGAACTAATCTGTTTCCATGAGGATAGTAGGCTGTGGAATTTCCTAGTACAATATTGCACTTCTAACAAAAACTGACCATCGCCATGGATTTGAAGGCTTGGGCATTATCAGTAACTATCTTTTGAGGACAACCAAATCTAGATAAAATGTTTTCTTCTAAGAAATTGATCACCACTAAGTCTGTAGCATTTCGTGTCAGAATGGCTTCTACCCATTTAGTGAAATAGTCCATGGCGGTTAAGATCCATTTATGTTATGCACTTGAATGCATATGGATTTCTCCGATGAAATCGAGACCCCATTGTTGAAACAGAGCTTTTGTTTTGACCAGAATCAAGGGTAGTGTGGGAAGCTTTTGTTTGCCTGAGAATAATTGATAGGAGTTATGGGCTTTGACTTTAGTATTCATGTCAGTGAACAATTTTGGCCAATAGTATCCAGCTCTCAGGATTTTATAGGTTGTTTCTCTCCATGCGTGATGTCCTCCACACACCCCTTCATCAAACTCATTTATGACGTTCTCCATTTCGGATTCGATTAATAAGCTTAATAAAAATCCCAGGGGATCCTTCCAATATAATTGGCTATCAATGATACAATATTTTACCGCGTGCAACTTCAATGTTCTCGCTTTGGAAGGAGTCATGTCACTTGGACACTGAAGAGTTGGGAGATATGAAACTATGTCGCCATGCCAAGCTGAGGAAGAGAATTTTTCTTGAATCAGAGTCACATGTATCCGCACATAAAATTATTCTATATCTGGAAAGTCTTCGTAAGTTTGCAGATGATTTATCCTGGGTGCTCTAAAATTTGATTCAGCTAATAGCTTAGCCAGGCCTTGACCCTTGACGAGTTTGGTCAGTTTTACCTCAAGGTCGAATTCATGAATTTTGGCTAACCATCAGCCTCTTTTCCATCACTGTCAAGCTGAACCAATATGTCCTTGACCGCGCTGGTTGGTACATAGGCAATCACCTTGGAATGAAGCACATAAGTTCTGAAATCTTTGAGGGATTTCACCATTGTGTATGCCTGTTTTTCCAGTATATCATATCTCAACTCTTTGTCTCTGAGAAGTTTATTGAAAAATGTTATCGGCTGCTCGAAACCTTCATCGTTCTTCTGTAAGAGCACGACCGTGATAGTATGTTCAGAGGCAAATGAAAAAATCAAGAACTTTTTTGTATAATCTGGGATGGCTAGCACCGATGCTTCTCCTATCGTTTTCTTGATGCGTTTGAAATATGCTTTGGCCTCGATCGTTCATTTTACCTCACTGCCCTTTTTTAGCATATATGTAATCAATTTAACAATTTCAACGAAATTTGGAATGAATCTTCTTAACAAATTTATTTTTCCTAAAAAAGACTGAATTTCCTTTCTGTTTCTAGGAATATTTATTGTATCTATGGCTTCAACCCTTTTTGGATCAATTTTGATTCCTTCCTTAGATACTATATGACCCAAGAGTTTACCTTCTTTCATTGCAAAATGAGATTTCTTGGGATTTAGGGACAAACTGAATTTCTGGCATTTCTCGAACGTTTGTTTGAGGCGTACCAAGTGCTCTGCATTAGAGTTATAAAAAATAGTTAAATCATCAAGATAGATAACGACACACTTATCTCTTTCATCGACAAAGGATATGTCCATTGCTCGTTGAAAAGTGGCCCATGCGTTCATCAAACCGAATGGAATTTTGTCATACATGAAAGTACCCCATGGAGTGGTAAACACGATTTTCTCTTTGTCATCTTCGTGGACCACAATTTGATTGTAACCTGAAAAACCGTCAATCATAGACATTCGGTTATCCCCGACCACTTTTTCCAGAACTTGATCCATTTTAGGGAGAGGATAATTGTCTTTAAGAGATGATCTGTTTAGGTTCCTGAAATCCACACAGAGTCTGATTTCATTGTTCTTTTTTCTAACTGGAACTAAATTAGCTACCCACTTGGAATATCTGAGTGGAACAATAATTTTTGCATCCAGGAGCTTTTGTACCTCTCTTTCTATTACAGGGAGGAGTATTGGGTTTATCTGTGTGAGATTGTTTCTGAAAGGTTTGATGCTCAGTTTCAAAGGGATTTTATGCTCGATAACAGTGGTATCATAAGTTTTCAGTTCAGCATAACACCAGGTGAAGACATCTTTGTATTGTTTGAGTAACTCAGCATATCTACTTTTCATTTCGAGTGGAAGGTATTTAGAAATTTTGACCAGTTTGGGGTTTTCCTTAGTGCCTATGTCACAATCTTCAACCTCTTCGGGCTGAGGTTGCAAGGTAGACTTCAGAGGTATATCGTCCTTATCAAATAATATTTCTAATGGAATTAGACCCTTAGGAATTTGATTATTCTTTAACACCAACATGCGATGGTTAGCGATCTTATCTTGGAACTTCTGAGGATCTTCGCCTTCTTGCATCATCCAAGTAGGGTCATTTTGATTTTCCTGGTTGATGTGTGTTTCAGAAAATTCATCCACCATTTCTAGAAACTGTTTGATCTGTTCATCGTCTTCAAAAACCTTCCATTGTTGGACATTATTTGGTATTGAAGGCATGTGCCTCATTTCTATGTGGTATTTTATCTTCAAGACTATAGGTGGCATAAAAGTAGCAGCCGCTTTTGCTAGGGATTCAGCTTGTTGATTTTCTTCTCTGGGAATATGATGAATATTGAACGATGAGAAAAAGTTTTCAATCAAATACCAGGCATAGTTCCTGTACGACCTTATCCTTGGATGTTTGTCTTGATACTGCTGCCTTATCTGTTTTACAATTAATTCTGAATTGCCGTAAACTATTAGATTTTCAATTTTCAACTTCCAATCAGTCTCCAATCCTAATATCAAAGCTTCATATTCCCATACGTTATTGGTATATTCAATGTCCCACTGTAACCTATATGAGAAAAGGAATTATGAATTCATCTCCTGGTGCCACAAAAATCACTCCAGCTCCGGCTCCTTCCCAAGACAAAGCACCATCAAAAAATATTTTCCAGACCCCTATGCTATTTACATTTTTGTTTGTTTTTTCGATTTTTTTTTTCTTTTTCAAATCGTTTTCTTCTGTACATTCATCAAAACCATCATCAATGGATAATATATAGTTCCCTAAATCTTGATCTGCGACATAAACCGAATAATTATTTGGGTTTTGTGGGTCACTTACTGTATATGCCAACCTTGTCTCTCTGTATAAATGGGTGAACTATCCATCGAAGATCGGTATTGTAGCATATGTAATGTATAATTGAAGTGATCCTCCAATTTTGGCACCCTAAGACTTGGATAACAACATGCCATATTTCGCAGGAACATAAACAATGACTACATCCATGAGAATACTCTTCAGAGGGATCTGTGCAATATTAACCACCAAATATTTTATCATACCAAGACATTTAACTTTTCTTGAATCAAAAGAATAAAAATATCGATATGGTTTGGTAACCTCGAGGCCTAGTTTCTCCATAATAACTTTGGGCATTAAATTGTGAGAGGCTCAAAAATCCAACATACAGTTATGGAGTAGGTGATCATGCACAGTTAGCATAATATAAAAAGGAGCAACAGGGTATTTGGAATTTTCAATATGTGGGCCAAACATTATAGTAGGTCTATCATCTTCTAAATTAATAGTATCTGCATGAATTTCAGTATATGAGAAATTTATCATTTTGGCAATTTGTTTTCTATACATTGGATTTTTTTCTAATTCAACCAGGGGCACAAGAATTTTGATTTTATTAATTTCATTTTCCAGATTGAAACTTCCAATTGTGTTTTCGGCCTCTCTGGATGGGATATTTGTTTCTCTTTTTTCTTGTCTATTGGTTTGTGTTGCTTTGGTTTCGGCTGTCTTTATTTTGGTAGCTTGTGTTTCAACTGTTTTTGTCTTGGCATCTTGTGTTTCAGTTGTTTTTGTCTTGGCAGCTTGTGTTTCAGCTGTCTTTGTCTTGGCAGCTTGCGTTTCAGTGGATGTTTTCGCTACCTAATTTGTTTTATTTCTCAACAAGATATTCCTTGGTGGAGTAGTTGTATAATTTTTATCTCCAGGCCTTAAATTATACTTTTGTTGAAGCTTGGCCATTATAGAGTCAACGATTCCTTGATAATCATATTCTCCCATATTATTTATACTTACCTCGTTTCCAAACAATGTTTCTTGATCTAAATACCTTTTGTAATATTAACTAGTTAGGTGAGGTTCTTGATTGTTATCACTAATATTGTCTATATCTTCATCCAAACCCTCAAAGTCTTGTACATCATCGCTTTGCATAAAGTTTTATGTTTTAAAAGGAGCTTTGATTTTATGATCCTCGTTTTTTACTGGTCTCTGCTAGACCGAAGGATTTGGATTCCTTTTGAAATCTCTCCTAGAAAAAGGATCAGGTTTAGCCTGGTCCAATTCCATTCTGGAGATTTTGTTTGATAACTCTTTAATTATTTTATCCATGTCATCCATTTTGTCCTCTGCGGACTTCCTAGATCTGGAAGTTCCAGCTTGTTCCCTAAAGCGTTTGGTTTATTTGGTTCTCGTTTCGACCTTCGCTTTTAGTTTACCTAATTCCATCATGTTTGATTCAATTTCAATGGCGTCATCTTGCATTTTGGTGAGATCAGCCGATCTCCTCTCCCTTAAAAGTAAGGCAAAGTTGGGCACAAAATCCCCTGCGAAAGTCACCTTAGCTGCGGGCTGAGAGGGTTTGACCTCTGTTAGGATCTTATGATATAGTTTATTAAACCTTTGGATGAATTCCAGGACTGACTCAGAATTCTTCTTCCTTAGAGCCTCGAATTCCGTCAGATAGTACAAATGATCTTTCTTCTCTTTCCACTGCCTTAAAAAGGCGTTTTCTAGCGCGTCATAATATGCTATAGAACCTACCTGAAGCCCTCGAAACCAGAGTCTTACTTGAACTTCAAAAGTTTGTACCAGAAGTTTTGAATAAACATCCTCATGCTCAATGCCGAGGATATCACTGAATTGGTCAAAAAATTTTATGTGCTCTGTGGAAGTTAAATCTCCCTCTCCCGTGAATTTCGATAAGTTCTTCATATAATTTTCTGGTAAATCATGAAGGACGGGGAGAAGGACTAAAGGAGCGTATATAGCCACCACTTTGGAAAAAATACTAGGGGGTAGAGGTGGTGGTACTTGATCGCCTCCTCGTCCAACACCGCCTCCGACACCACCTCCTCCAACAACATCCATTTGATGTCGAGGGGATGAACTTTGAGAGTTAAAGAGAGGGGTTTTGTAAACTACTAGGGACTTTTCTACTGCCTTGGGATGAAGTGAAGGAGGTTCTGGAAACTGACCGTTAGGAGACAAAAAATATGAAAAGGGGGGAAAATGGAAATGAGGACTGGGTTCTTTGGATTTATAGGATATATAAACATGAGAACCAATAGGAGTTGAATCAGGGTAAGAGATAAAGTCCTCAGAGTTTTTGAGAGCTAAAACATTTACTTCGGGGACAATGGAATATCAATAAAGACGGGTATCGAAAGGGATCTTTTACCTTTACTAGTCAAGGGGGAAGTCAAATCGATCTTGGCTTTAATATTGGGTAGAACTAGCTCAGGGTTTATGGTTTCACAGCTGGAAGCTTCTCAGTTGATGTATCTCCGAAGTGGCTTTGTGTATAACCTTCTTGCGAGGTTGACTGTTCAAGTGGAACCTTAGCATTAGTTTGCATGGTTTTGGGTTGGTAAACCTTACTTGTGGATGTTGTTAACTCCCAAAACGAAACCGTCCTTTCGGCCGAGTTTTGGTGGGATATCATAGCTTTCAGTAGTAGCTTCAAGTCTTTTTTGAGTTTTTTCAGTTCAGAAAAATTTTGGTTTCTTGGTGTGTCCTAGGAAATAATCAAAAATAAAGTCTTCTATTTCGAAAATGTGACTGTTTGCTTTCAACAGCTCACCTTATGTAAAACGACCCATTGTGTGCTGTGGAAAGCGCTAGCTTTCAACAACTAACATCGTTGTTTCGTCAGTTCAAGGTGTTGTGGAAAGTAACGAGGCGCGAGAAGCTCGATAGACAGTTGGCACG
>JZKD02S2143228.1:55693-66958 GCA_000966675.3 Picea glauca
CCATCGAGCTATTGTGGTATCCCATCGATCCATTTGCTAAAAAGATATTGAATTCTCAAGTTACCAGGCATACTTAGTTTACAACCATAAGTAGTTTCCTGGAGTGATAACAGATGCAACAGTTTGCTTGAGGTATACCCTTGGTTTTAATAGCTTTTCAGGATTGGATATGCATTTTGTTGATCATCTGGGCTCCTCCTGGTATTCTTTCTACCGAATGCCAGTTTATCTATAGTGGAGTCGCCAAGTGAAAGATAAAATTTATCATTATAAATGTATTCAATATTTTTTCACTATCAAAGAGAGAAACTTACCATGTTGTTCTCCCAGGGAAAAATAACTTCGTTCCTCTGTCCCTGGTAGCGGCGCCAAAAATATGTTGTTCCTGATATTACACTTAAGGATCAAAGAGTAATGTCAAGGCATCAAGAATTTAAGGAATGTTTTAAAAGGTGCTTTTTCCTTCGTTAATTATATGATAATTAACCCTTAAATGAAATTAATAACTAAACAGAACAGAGGTCGTGTTTCGTCATCCGAGTCAAGTAATAAAATCAAGTGATGCGAGAGAAAATTACAAAAATTTTAAACAAAATAAGGCATCAATGATAGATGAATCTTACCTTGTTTACAGTAGACGAAAATATAGAATGCACCCTTGAAAGGATATAAGATACAATGATCCAAGTAGCTTGCAGGTCTTGCATTTACTAACAGCGAATACAAAGGAAAAATTGTTTGCTTATCAAATAACTGATGAAACATGATTACAGTAGATGTTATACTGAATTGTAACTACTCACTTATCAAGAAGTAACATAAAGAGAACTAGAGATATGGAATACAAAAGAAGCACATAACTCAAACTGCACAAAATTTGGAATCCCTATCTGCACTTGTATTCATATTCACAAAAGGATGAGTTTTCTTAGTTACAATATGGTAAGAAGCAGGGTGTGTTAAGTATTTGAAATATGTATTTATACAAAAAATGTTCTCAACCCTAAGTGGTTGGAATTCTCCTTATTTCTAAAACATTAAATATTACAATATGTGAAATTTGAAACGCTTCACTTGCATCTCCCCTGTCTCTTCACCACGCTGGTAGAGGCATTTCTCCTTCTTTCTCTCTAGCTTAGAAACAACTGGTCTCTAATCATGATATGAGTACATGATACATGATATGCCTACATCGTCTCATTTTTTCTCAGACGTGTTGGCTTTCTCATGCTCGACACATTGCACACATTTTCCTACGAACTGCACCACCAATCTGGAAGGCTCAGTTGTGTCGTTTGCCTAAAAAATATACAACTTATTTTCTAAGTGAGGCAGTCTATCTTCCATTCTCCTTTCTTTTGAATATGTAGACTGTAGTTGCAGACTAGGACCAACTATCCATTTATGAATCTGGGTAATATCAATTTGTTTCAACTCCAATATTTTAGCCCGAGCCTCTTCCATGTTTGTCCTAAAATCAAGTTGATGTTTTGCTATGTCAACTTGCCCCAGGACCTCATAGGTATTATCTTTTTCGAGGCCTAATGAATCTTTGTCGAGTGAATGAAATGCTTCTTCACAAGCTTTCTTCACTTCCTTATCTAATCTTTTACTTTCAGCTTAAAGAATCCTATCCACTGGAGCTCCTTGTTTCTAAACTCTGGACCTCAGTCTTCTCCAAATTTTCTTGAGAATCCTATCCACTGGAGCTCCTTGTTTCTAAACTCTGGACCTCAATTTTCTATGTAGCTGGGGGTGTTTGGGTTTCTCCCTACAAGATTTTAGGAAGGCCATTTCTTCAGTGCCTTTGGAAATTATAGAATTCGACCAACTTATATGGAGCCAGAGTTTGGACTCAGCTCAAAACTTACTGATATGATCTTGCTCCTCAGAATATATCATCCTGGGGAGAATCTTCATGCTCGTATATTTTCAAATTGTAAAGGACCATGTGATTTCCCACGATCTTATGAGGATCGTGTTTCTTGAAAATTGCACCCTCCTTTTGGTGCGTTTATTTTTTTACCACATCCCTCATTTTCTTGTTGAATAAGAAGTCAGAAGGGGGAATCTCTTCAACAAAATAGGTGTAATATCTTCTATGAATACTACTTCGACACTTGGATTCCCTCTACTAAACTGTAAGGGTGTGATAGATTGGACATGACTGCCTATCTCGATGGATGGTTGTTTCCTAGCTGTGTCGGTAGTTTATTTTCTTGGTGTGGACAATGGATTTTCTTCTCCCTTTTTTATCAAGGCCTTAGTCTAAGCTTTATCTTCATTACTTGGTGGATTTTTCAACGTGGTGTCCCCTTTCCGAGTCAAAACCTCAATCTTCTCCAAATTTTCTTGAGCATCCTGTCCACTGGAGCTCCTTGTTTCTAAACTCTGGACCTCAATTTCCTGTGTAGCTGGGGGTGTTGGGGTTTCTCCCTGCAAGATTTTAGGAAGGCCATTTCTTCGGTGCCTTTGGAAATTATAGAATTCAACCAACTTATCTGGAGCCAGAGTTTGGACTCGGCTCAAAACTTCCTGATATGATCTTGCTCCTCGGAATATATCATCCTGGGGAGAATCTTCATGCTCGTATATTTTCAAATTGTAAAGGGCCATGTGATTTCCCACGATCTTTTGAGGATCGTGTTTCTTGAATTCTATATTGAAAAGTTTGATTTCCTCCAAGGTTGCAGCCTCTACTATTGAATGGTTTAAATCTAACAACGAAAACATACCAATATGCAAGGGAAAAGTGGGCCATACCTTTTTCTACACTACCTTCAATTCCTTTCTGATTCCCCCAAGCACAATCTGATGCGCTACTTCATGGCACACCAATCGGTCTGGTAGAAACTTTGGAAAGGCATGTGGAGGAACTGAACAACCAAAAACCCTGATATAAGAAAAATGCTCTTCAATATACCAATCCTCTATCTTCCCTAGGTTGGTCACTATTTTGTTATATATCATGTGAGGTGGGCACCCATATATAGCAACATGCATCGACACCACCACATAATTGTAGATTTCATAGAATAAATCTTTCGCTTTATCTTCCCGTAGCTTCGAATGATAAAGATGTATTGGTTCAACACTGGTCGGAGTCTAGATCCAGCCCATCAAAGGAAAAGGTGTAATAAAACAAACGACATACATAAGGTATGCCGACATGTAAAATGGGGCAGGTCATCCTTTGGATTTCAATGTCTAATATTCAACAATTTCCTTGGTTAAACTGTCTGATAATATATTGGCCCAATTGAATGAAAAACCCTCTGCAACTTCATGCATGATCAGTACCCATGATAACAGGAAGTGGGCGGAGTTTTCCCTCTCGAAAAGTATACAGAGCATCATGGACACATACATCATATGAGAGTTTAATGATGTAGTGGTGTATATGCCATGGGTGTCTGCTATGAATTTCTCAGGGCATGCCCACCAATATTTGATCAAGTCAGGGTAATTATTTACACCTTATGGGCACTCTTCTTTATCGAACTCCTTTAAGAAAGAGGTATTATAACTGTGTTTGAATGTTGGGGACAATTTTTACATCACGTGTATATGTTCTAGGTGGAAATATCCAACAACAATTTTCTGTGAATTGTAGATGGTCTTGGTCGCGACGTCGACGTTCTCCAGGGCCCAACCTATCATGTCATTATACAGCATGAGCCTCAGCCACGTGGCTATCTTATGCAACTCTTATTGAGCTACGTATTTGAGCTTTGTTTCCTGAGTTTTGATCCCCTCATTATCTGACTCTTTTTGGATAGTTGTCCAATTCATATTGTAGGATATCACATACTTATGTCCAAGTTTTTATGGTCTCCACATCTCTCGGCGATGTGTCCGAGAGGACATCTGTGTTTTGGCCCAAGCTCTCACTAGTCCCTTTAACCATTTTTCACGGATCCATGATAGTAGTAAACTCAACACTATGTTACCTGTCACGGAAAATGCACAAAACTTATTATCTCGCTAAGCTTGCTCTGTGAAAAACGTGAATGGAATTCAAAATGAAATATATTCTTCACCTTAAGTGCATCAATTTGCTTATACCTTCACTGACAATGTGTTTACTTCCCTTTATGAAAAGATTTGGGTGATGATTCGGGATCTTATTTGAAATCATTTGCTAGATCGACGATTAATGCCATTAATGGTTGGTGGTTCATGATCGGGAAAAGCATAGATGAAAATTTGAATTTGTCCGAGCGATGATTCAACGAAAACTTAACATGAGATAAATGATGTTTAACCTATTAATTAATCATGTTTAACCTTAACTCTTTTCAAGCCGTCGGGCCTCGGGGTATCCGATAACAGCTTGATATATGATTCCCGATGTTTGAAACTACGAAGTGATTAATTACTCGTTAATTGTCTTTAATCTTTAATTAATTTTTTTTAATGCTTAAGACATTTCGAGAGTTTGGGTTTCATGAATTTAGAATGCGATGGATTGTGGATACCTGAACTCTAAGTGTGTGAAGATATTAATTACCCTTAATTGAGATTAGTTTAATTAACCAAGGTTTAATATTTCGGGACTTTGCATTTCGTAGATTTACAAGTTATATCTTCTATCATTTTCCCGAAGGGCCGCTTCCCGCAGTGATGCGTTAAATCTTAGGGAGGTATACATGCATATGGTGACTAGGATCGAACGTTTTTGCGTATCGAGACTTCGAAGGTGAGGCATGTTAAAATGCCTGAAGTATGAAACTTTGAAACTCAAAACTCTGAAGTGTTCTTTAGTGATTTGACTCTTTAAAGAGTAGGTGGCTCCATAAATTCTAAGAGATTAGGATCGTTTGATTGAATGGAAGACTTCATCAACGGTGAGAATCAAGCATGCGTTGTTTTTATTTAAATGAGAATGAAATCTATTTAAAGTCTAAAGTTTAGAAATAAATATGTGTTCCAACTGTATCTATGTTGGTGAAGCAAGTGGGCTATAAGTTCCTCTTTACATATCGCTTTGGCTTATTTTTCCTCTCTTGCTTTTATTTCTTCAATCTCCTTTTGTTTTGTTATTTCTACTTCTCGTCCTTCAAGAAATTATTGTTTTCTATGAGCCTCTTCCCATTCTTCAATCTCTTTCTTTTCTATCTGTGTTTGTTCTTCTTTTGTTGCTTTCTCCTTTTCTTCTTACTCAAATTTTTATTTGTTCTCCTATGTTTTCTTATTGTCTTTGGCTCTTTTTCCTTAACTTTTGATCCTCATTGTTACCTCATTCAAAGATGTATCTCTCTGATATATTTATTCCTCTTGCCACATTTCATTTTGATAAGGGCATTTTTACTTGAAAACTAAAGAGTGATGGGATACCACATTAAGAGGGTCATGCCTCTTAAATCTCCCTATTCCAAAATGGAAAAAATATGGCGCTTCTCCTTCTTCCTTAGTTGCCTTTTCATTATCTATGTTGTATGCACCTATACCAACTGGTAAGGGGGGAAAAGGAGATTCATTATTTTGGGCAAGGACTGCTCCAATTACGTTCAAGTAGGTCTCGTAAGCTACCTCTTGAAGGATCAATTTATCTGGAATGAGTTTTGGTAGTAGGTGTGGAGGTCGGAAAGTTTTAAATATTGTCAGACAAGTGTCTTTATTTGTCACATCCTAGTCACATATAACACTTATCATTTGCACATCCTATTCTATCATGCATTGTGAAAGTTCACAAAAAATCAACGTATACAAAGGATCAATGTAATTCTCACATATCCTGGTGTACTAAATTTTGTATTTATGTTCCCAAAACATTTGATAGTACACATGTACTAGTTTCTTTATCGATAGCCACTAATGTCCCATCCATGGAAAGATGTTATTGGTGCACCCTTTGTCTAGAATATAGGAGGATATATATAATGTTGGGGGAATCCCTATAGCAAGTTACTTAGTCCTAGAAAAATTTTGACTTAAAATAGTTGACAAAATAGAGGCCCAGTTGAATATTGTGTCGACCTTTGCTAATTGGTACATTAAAGGTACCCAAGCTTCTCTTAATTTGGTTACATATTCTTCACCATATAACCTACCGATCAAAGCTACTTTTAGTGTGTAAGGTGTTCTGAGGTTTTCTGTGGGTTACACACCTTCCCATTGCATTCTAAATTTATTTTCATGAATCCACTAACTCTTCAATAATTGATGATAGTTGAGAGTGAGTTGGAGAACCCATTCATTTGTAAGATCAACCACTGACCTGGGAAACTTATAGCCTATATCCACATTTGAAGGTTGGAAATATGCAATATCTTTTCCATCTCTCTTTTTAATTTTTTTGTTATCAATGTCTATGTGGGTAATCAACCGTGATATGACATCAATGCAAGGTAGGATATCTATCTAACACTGTTATGGGATCAATCGATAAATGTAGACATGAACAAATCTCCCTAGATCCACCTAGATCTAGAACAAAATAGAACAAAATATGACGTTTTCCCTAAGCTCTAGCTATTCAGTTCACTACTTAACAAAAGATAAGCAACATATCGTTTAAATATCGCTTCCTCCTGCCATTGTCACCCTAGCTCCACCTAGTGCTCTTGTGATATTGAATCTACAACGGAACACAAGCCAACCAAAGTGAAAGAAATATAATGAACTCAATGATAACCTATGTATGTGATCAAGGAGTCATACAATAAAACAAAACAAGTTTTATGGGAAAGAAACATATCACTGCATTATATTAAAATGAAAGTGGAGATTACAACCAAAGCCTTGATGTTGCAAGGTCCCATTCCAATAGCCCTTTTCTCCAACACACACACTTTCTCCAACCTTGAATGAAGAAGATCCACAATGACTTGATGAACTAAAATGAAGCCCTCAAGCATGAACTGAAGTAGAATTCCTCATCCAATTCTTAGCCTATTCCACCTTAATCTTGCTTATTCTTGCTTAACCTTTTCCATGAGAGATCCATATTTATATAAGGGAAAGAGATATGGTTGAGGATATTAGGATGATCCCACCAAATCAAAGAAGCAAGTAAGATCCAAATCATCTGAACGCCACCTCATCTTCTATAAAATCCCCTTCTAGAACTTTCGTGAAACTTGACCTTTTCTTAGTCTTTTGACATCGCCGCACCCTAGCTATAGAGAAGCTTGCAGAGACACTGCAGCCCAGCTTTAGGGTAGGGAGCAATGATCAGACGTCATCTCACCCTGTGTATAGTGCAGCCTACGACGACCTTTCTTCATAAGATTTTTTAGAAGAGAAAGCCAGTCACCTCCCTCATGGAAAAATACTCTTTTTTGGAAACATGAACACATGTTATCAATGGATCACTGGGGTGACTAAAATAATGTGTAACAGAATGCCCCCTAAAGTATGAATCTAGAACTCGTGACAACCGAAATAATTTGTAAAAATGTGTGTGTCGAACAAGGAGCGCACCAATCAGGAACCTGCAAACAGTCAAGAATCAACATAATAATATACCATTATCTGAGGTAGGCATTCCCATACTCAGATTACAAAAAAATTCAATTGATTCATGGCCACTAAACATACACTGTGGATCCATGTCATTATGAATTGACATAGCCACCAGGAATTCACTGTGGATCTACGCTTTAAAAATGACTCAACTTCAGACATAGCCACAAGACATACACAATGGATCTATGTGTCAATACAAATCATAAATACTCCATCGCAACATGGATCAGAATGATGAGATCCAGGATCTTCATTCACATCATCCCTAAGTATGAATCTAACCATGTGATTATAGGTATTGAAGTCAAACATGGTAGAGACCACTTGATTACTGGTCAATGATGAGAATCGTTAACAAGTGTGAGGGAAATCACCATTGATGTCAATGACTCCCAAGGTACCCCAGTACAATCCAATGAATGTGAATAAATGAGTTGAAGTCGAACACTCAATGGAATCTCCCAATCAGGGGTCAATGATGTGAACCCACTATTGGAAGTGAAGAGACCTGCCATTGAGGCATGTAGGCTCTAAGGTACTGAATGATTTCTAAGTCTTGTTTCTGGATAATGAGTTGAATTCGATAGGAAAAGACTCGTCACAGGAGGGCCTTAATGTATCCCCCATTAGTGACATGAAATAAGTAACAGATTTGAAGTAGATTAGAGTGTGAAGTGATTTCCAACTGACTCAGGGAAGGCCGACATGGTATAAAATTTATAACTGTAGATGGCTGACTCGATAGAATGATTATTCAGGTTGGAATTCTCTTGAACATAAGAACGACACGACAATAGTCTTGGCATCATGACTCAAGGAGGACCCGACATATGGACATGCAGATGGTCAAACGAGAGACAAATGGATTTCCCAACCCAGATACAATGATGAAGGGGGGTGTCATGTTCAAGAGCGACTATTACTGCCACTAACACAAATATAGATACACATTCCTTTCCTAATTCCCCCCCACCATTTCTGGCGAGTACCTCTTTATTTTTACGCAAGCTTGAGGAGGATAGCATATGCTTGCTGATGTAAGCTCATCCTTTGGACGAGTCCCTCGGAGTATGTTTAACAAACCCTAAGAAGGAGTGGTTTGATGCCATATGGGTCTTTCGATGTTTATTTAATGAGTCCAAAGAAAGAAAACTCAGGGGTTTTTCATGTTTAGAGAGTCTGAAAAACATTTAAAGGGAACTCCATCAGGTCCTTTTTCATAAATTAATCTAACAAGACCGAAAAATTGATAACCTATCGCTCGTCAGATGTTTTCTTCAAATACTTTTACGAGCGTGAAAATAACAAGGTTGCTTGGAAATCTTTTCATTTTTATGGACCGTGAAAAGAGCTTAAAGGATACTCCATAGGTTTCGTTTTTCGTGTTACCATTACGAGTTCAAAAAAATGACAAAAGACTATTCTATTCCATTCTCATGGTTTCACGAGCGTGAGAAAGAATCAATACTTGCTCGGATTCTTTCCTGAAAAACCCTAAAAGGATTTGTACATGTGAAAAATGTATAAAAACAGACCAAAAAACGGATCCTTGTTCCAACATTTCACTCCTAGACTTTTTATCTGCAAAAAAACAACACTTGCAAAGTCGCTAGGACTTTAGGGTTTAGGTAAAATGTATAAAATAATATAAAAATACAAATGAAAAAGTGAAAAAATCAATAAAAATGGGTAAAAACTTCATTTCACTATTCCATTTGTCATTTCACCCAAACCTTGCTCTAAAACCCCCTATTTATCTCGATTTTCAACTGCAGATTGCGGAGGGCATAGCTGATCATTCGACAAATGGTCTCCACAAAACAAGTAATTTTCATCTCTTTCAACTTTCCATGGATCAAAATTTGTTTTTCATTGGTTAAAAATAAACTTTTGAGTTAAGTTTTTTAGGGTGTTAGAACTCTGTAAATTTTGTTCGACTGAATAGACAAACGATAGAGGTAACTATTTCAACTAGCTTTAGAGCTGAGGCATTAACCTGCTCAACTCAGAGATGGCTCTCTCGTGTCACTTGATATATCTATGGAAATCGGTGGCTAGATTTGCTTTGTTTTGGGATTTTTTAATAAAGTTGTTGGCAAAGAAGGGGAGGAACACTATGGGCTATGGAGTCAAAATTCTGAAAGTGAACGAAAAAAATGCATCAACTGATAGAACTCTCTAGAGGACAAAGGATAAATAAGGTGATGAATTTGAGTTATTCTTAAATTTAAAAGGGGTGTAGGAAGATAAAGAGAACAAATAACTGCATCAGAGCATTACTGAAATGAATTCTGAATAAGTTAAGAAGACAATCACATAGTTTAAATTTCTTAAGCCAAGAGCGTCACAAGACGAATTTTGGGCCTTTAAACTCTCCAATTTAAATAGAAGAAAATGTAAATGAAATGACAGGTTACAGGAAATACATACGAGGAAGGGAAACAAAGTTCATAACGCCAGCCGTTAGAATATTTTCATAGAGACTTCAAAATCTTCTGCATTTATATTCAATTCAGATTCAAAAAATTTACAAATAGAGTTTGATACAACCAAAAAGGTTCTCTGCACTTCTGTGTAGTATACCAGATATTAAAAGTATGCAGAACAGAAATAAAATTCTAGAAATGGTAGAATAACAACAATATAACTAGAATAATCACCACAATAACACCGAAATGATATAAAAATAACAACAGAAATAACACTTTGATTCTTAGAGCAATGTTCACGGGCCTCTTCGAGGGGGCAACCTCTAGTCGAGCAGAGATCTATTACAATAATGTCCAAGCTAGGGTTCTCATACCCTCGACTCCTATTTATACTAAATATGTCTATCAAAAGAAGCATCTAAAGGAAGATCCTTCTAGAAGCGGAAGCTTCTATTAGGTATTCTTACATTCGACTTATTCTATTTTATTGCAAGGCCTTATGAATATTGACCTTTATTACATCCAAATATATTGTTCTACCTATGTGTGGGTTAGGACCCTAACATGTCCTCCCCCTTAAAAACAACCTTGTCCTCAAGGCTTGATATGTGGAAATTTTTGCAGAAAGGTAGTTGGTTCCCAAGTGGCATCTGCTGGAGTTGTATCTTTCCACTGGATTAACACTTCCTTTATGGTTCTCTGACACGGGTAATGCTCACGCTAGTCCAAAACTACTTGTGGTTGTAGCCAAATGGATCCTTCTTCGGCTAACTCATGAAGGTTGGTTTGAATTTGGCACTTAGTTCCGATCACCTTCTTTAAGCAGGAAACATGAAAAAAATGATGTAGCTTTGAATGACTGGGCAAAGCTAACTGATAGGCCACCTGTCCCACACGCTTGAGAACTGTATAAGGACCATAAAATTTGGGTGTTATCTTCTGACAATGCTCGGCCTTGAGGGAATTCTGCTTGTAAGGTTGCAGGTGAAGAAACACTTGATCCCTTTCTTCAAATTGACGTTCAGAATGACCTTGATCTGCTTATTGTTTCATGCGATTTTGTGCCATGAACAAATTCTCTTTGAGGGTACAAAGAATAGCCTCTCGAACTGTAAGTGTTTGGTCAACCGCCTGGACCTTCGAGACACCAAGTAAGTATGAGGGAACTTAAGGTGGATTTTGTCCATATACCGCTTCAAAAGGAGTCATGTGTGTAGTTGTATGGTATGAAGTGTTGTACCACTATTCAACTAGGGGTAACCATTAAGCCCACTGATTTTTCTTTTCCGAGGAAAAACACCTCAAATATGTTTCCAAACACTTGTTGACAACTTCTATTTGACCATCAGTTTGGGGATGATAAGTT
>JZKD02S2143228.1:79096-97370 GCA_000966675.3 Picea glauca
TCTAGCTGAAAACTCTTGTACTGTCTCATCAGGTGATCTCTTCATATTGTTATACTGGATCAACAACTGAAAGAGATTTTTCTTGTCCCCCCACTTTGCAAGGAAGCTTGTCTCAAAGGCTTCAAAATTTAGAATACTCCCCGTCGGAAGGGCTCTGAACCACTTCCTCACGTCTCCGACAAGGCTTTGTGTAAACAGTCACATCTTCACATTTTTGTAGTCTACTTCTTCCAAGTCTATGAAATCATTAAACCAGTCTAAATGTTTTTGAGATGATATGTTACCTTTGGCATCATATAGTTTAATCATTAGATTGTAATATTGAGGCAGGTCATGTAGTTGAGCGGGCAGTATGAGGGGCACAAATCTGGCTGCCATAGCTGTTGTGAGGGGTCGGAGTGGACGTTAGTTCTGAGAAGGGGTCACTATAGGCTTAACAGATGCAGCTAAAACCAGATCTTGAAATCTCTTCTCGTCAAAGATAGTCTCGCCTAGACAAGATTCAGACTTAGTTCTGAATAAGAATTGTTCAAATTTCACGTCAAACTCAAGTCTTCGATGCTAGTCACTCTATCTCTAGGCAAGGAAAGATATGGGTCTGGACGCAATACTGGGGTTACAGGCCTTTCTTTTCTTCTGCGTACAAGATTTTCAGGATTAGACATAGGGATTGCAGCTTCTGGGTCTGGATTTCTCCTAGTGTGAACTTTCTTAGGAGCCAGGACTTCTATCTCACAAGGTGTGGTGAAACTGGTCACTGAATAATGGAGTCTCTAGGGTAAAAATAGTCTCAGCCAATAAGGTATTTGATCCACTGTCACCCTCAGGGATCAAACAGAAGATTTAAGTCGTTTTCCCAGGGAAGATTTTTTCAATTTTGTCCCCAGCAACGGTGCTAGAATGTTACCACTCTGTAAATTTTGTCCGGCTGAATAGACAAACGACAGAGGTAACTATTTCAACCAGCTTTAGAGATGAGGCATTAACCTTCTCAACTTAGAGAGGGCTCTCTCATGTCACTTGATATATCTATGGAAATCGATGGCTAGATTTGGTTTGTTTTGGGGGTTTTTAATAAAGTTGTTGGCAAAGAAGGGGAGGAACACTATGGGCTATGGAGTCAAAATTCTGAAAGTGAACGAAAACAATGCATTGACTGATAGAACTCTCTAGAGGACAAAGGCTAAATAAGGTGATGAATCTGAGTTATTCTTAAATTTAAAAGGGGTGTAGGAAGATAAAGAGAAAAAATAATTGCATCAAAGCATTACTGAAATGAATTCTGAATAAGTTAAGAAGACAATCACATAGTTTAAATTGCTTAAGCCAAGAGTGTCACAAGACGAATTCTAGGCCTTTAAAATCTCCAATTTAAATAGAAGAAAATGTAAATGAAATGACAGGTTACAGGAAATACATACGATGAAAGGAAACAAACCTCATATCACCACCCGTTAGAATATTTTCATAGAGACTTCAAAATCTTCTGCATTTATATTCAATTCAGATTCAGAAAATTTACAAATAGAGTTTGATACAACCAAAAAGGTGCTCTGTACTTCTGTCAACATTAATCAATTCAAGTCTCTTAGTACTTATACAATTTGATAAAAAACAATTGAAATTGAAGCGTTTCAGCTTCTGTAATAGTTTCAGTATACGAAACGATTTACAATAATTAGCAAAAAGAAAACGTTTCAAAATCATGAACAATTTCTCTGACTGTTTGACTTCTTCTGTGTCATCTATCTCGCTCTGAGCTCCCGCCGGATCTGCAAAACTGGTGACACCTAGAGATTATCTATTGGTTCCGGGGACATTGCACTTTGTCTTACCCAAACACGCGATTTATTTCCATTGTGGATCGGAGGGGATTCCGTAATCCATCATCTCTTTAATCAAAATTTCTAAGTCAATGCATGTAGCATAGGACATAGCTGGCATGTTGACCTTCACTGTTTTAAACTTGTTTAAAATTTCGAAATCGGTAGCCAAATACTCTACCAGACTCGGACCTATCAGACTTTCTTCCATATCCTCGAACTTAGAATGGTCCATTCTGTATTGCATGAGGAGAGAGTGATAGTATTCTTGATTGTATAATGAGCCTTTACCATCCCAAAATGATGGAAGGCCTTTGATGAACAAATCTTCAAAAGTGTCTTTAAACTCTTGTATGTTGTATTCCATTTGCACAACTTTGTTTCGGACTGATCCGAGTAAGTTGTGCTTAGCAATGATCCTCCTCGCTGAAATGATCAATGCGGTCCTATCTTTCACAGCAACGGTTTGAAGTTTAACAGTTGGTACAACATTCAGTAAATCAATAGCGTTTTGGGCCCACTCCGAGGGCTTCTTTGCTAATATTTCATTTACAACAGTGCATTTGTTCTGAGATGTAACAACCATGTTATCTTTGTCGTTAATAAAATTCAAATAAATCATGAATTTAGCAACCTCCGTAGCAATAGAATCCCAAATTACATGTTTGGCTCCCTGCAATAGCGTCTTGCTCTTTAACCTGGTTTTTAGCGTGTTCACTCTCTCCTGCAAATCTTGATTTTCTCTGTGGAGTTGAGCTATCTTTTCATCCTTCACTTTCATCTCCTGATTTAGCTTTTCCATGTTCTCTTTGAGATTATTGTTCTCACTTGTTTTTAAGCTTACCTGGGACATAGCTTGGACTAACCCTTCAGTGCTTGATCCAACCTCTATATTTGCAGGTATAATGAATGCTATGTCTGATGTTGCTGCCTAAACCAGTGACCAATGCTCTTTCTCTTTCTCCAATTGCAGTAGTTTAGCATTGTAATCGAGTGCCTCTTGTATGAATATTTCTTTCTCTTATTCCAATGCAGTCAATTCTGTTGTCTGTTGATGATTTGTAGGTGACATATTTAGCCTTTTCTTTAAACTTTGGATCATCTTGTCCTTTTCATCCAAAGAAGATTTCAACCCATGGGGACCTTCAGACTCTAGTTTTTTCACTTGTGTCATCCAGGCTTTGCTGGACACGTTTTCCTATTTCAGTTGTCCATCTAGTTTTGATGTGTATGTTGTTAACCTTGCAACTTTTAGTGCCAAGCTCACATAATCAAAATATAACATGTCATTAACATTCCTATGAAATTTTAATTTGTCGGGGGCATCAATGTTTTCATAGTGCATTTTGATCTCGGAGACCTTATCATCGTCAACCACTGCAATGTTAAATGTCTTTTTCTTCACATCCCTGACTGAGAGTAAGGAAGCCTTATGCTGAGAAGTCTTTTCTACTTCAGGTAAAAGATCTCTTATTTCATTGTTTTCCATACTTCCTTTCATAGCATACTGATTCATTAAATCTCCCTTTGACTGATACACTGCCCCAGGTGTCTGGCCAAATATGTATTTCCTGTTGTTGAAGACCTTTGTGTTGCTTTCGTTTTGTGGCCTTCTTTTTGTACCGGTTCCTTCGTTCTTGTTTGTAGCCTCTACCATTTCCATGCATGTTTTCCCTTTGAGCTCTTCTTCTTCCAGGTCAACTACTTGATATGATGATGTGATTTTCATCCTTTTGAGGGTGTCTTGCTGGCTACTGGTATCTAGTGCTTCTGAACTGCTCCTTTTATTGTAAACGCTCATTTTAGGAGCTTTGATAACCAACTTAGGGGAAGGTTTATGTGTTGGGCTTGGCTAAGGAGCTGGTTATGTTTGTTTTGTTTGATCTTGTTGTATGGTGACCTCCAATTCCGCACAGGTCTCTAGATTGGTCAACTCATTGAATCCTTCGACATGTTCATGTTCATAGGGACCTTGTCTACTGGCCAATCTTCTCTTTGATATGATTTGTTGGGGATCATATCTTCTCCCTTGCAACTGTGTGAAACCAAATTCACTGAGCTTGGATTTAATCTAGGGCAAACAGGACTTACTCTTCACCATGAAGGGACCTACCACGAAAGGAAATTTCAGATTAGAAGCCTTGTGTGCTTTCAGAAAATGTTCAGTCTCTGAGATAATTCTTTTTCTTATGAATTCCAAAGCGAAGATCTTGGGCGTCAAAAAAACTGGTAAAAGATAAGGTCCTTCCTGGTATCCATATACCCAAATCACAATAGATTGTGTGAACAACACCCAATATCCTACCATGCTCTCTAGATTTGGCTGTAATGAGCTTTTCATCTCTTTCAGAACTCTCTATAGATCTGAACAAAAAATGAGACTGTATACCCTGGACATAATCTTGTTGATGAAGATGAGCATGGTGATCCTTTTGCACTCAGTTGAAATAAAAGTCATCTCAGGAAATTCAATTTTGTTGGATTCCAGAAACATCCTCAGTAAGTGAGTGTAGTATCTGAAGTGTCTCAACAAGCTGAAGTTGACCAGCTGTTGATGTATATTCTCTGCAATAAATTCATCAAAACTGACACAGACTGATTGACCAGACAGAAAACAAACCAACAGGAAACCTAACATGACTTCTACCACAAACTTGTCATTGTCTATCCCTAAAATTTGACTTAGCAGGGAACAAGCCCACTGGACTTTGGCAATCATGATGCTTACACTAGTAGGTATTGACAAACTCTCTAAATGATGTTCAGGCTTGACCGTGGTCTTCAAAAATAAGGTTTTAACTTCGGGCGGACACTCTCTATAAATTGTGATCATTCTTTGTTCCTCGAAGGGCTCTAACACTGTGGGGGAGGTGTATGGTACACTAAGAGCATGTCAGAGTGATGGACTGTCTACTTTACACAAAACTTCAGATCCTAATTTATTTAAAATGACTCTTTCTCCCTGAGAATACCGCTCTGCACACCAACTTACAAATTCGGGGAATGGAAAGACTGTTTCTATGACGTAAGGGATGATGGAGGCTTGAGCCGCTTCGAGGAAAGGTATGCGCATTCCAACATTGTCCAACAAATTTGATCTAGACACAGAAACGGGTGAGACTGTTATCTCTGTGTCGAAAACGTCAAAATCTCTGTCAATTAGGGCTTCCTCCCTGGAGGAGATCTCTTGTTCATTCACGGATAAAATGACATGATTGGAAGCCATGGTGAAGAATACCTGTCAAGTGGCAAAAAACGTGAGTCTGGTTCGGTTCTGAGCTTTGAAATTCGACTGGAATATTTTGCGCCAAGTTTTCGAACATTTGAAGCCTTCGAATTATCATAGAATAATTTCGGGGGGTTCTTCTTTTTATAGGTATCTATTGGCATTGGGGGTTGGAGAAAATGGCTTCAAGTGAACCACTTTTCACCCCGGCATGCCTCTGAGGGCACCACGCATCCATGATTTAAACCACGGTAGTTTTCCCCAGCCTGCCCTCTATCGATTAATCTTCGTGTTGTTTCAATCGTTGATATAAAATTCAGCCATTGATCTGGGCTACTTCAGGATCTACAGTCCACATTTGCCTGGCAGCTTTGGCATCGTGGGGTTGGAGGAAGTGGTATTAGTCAAATTGATTTTTCCTCCAATGTACCTCTATGGGTGCCACGCGTCCCGTAATGACACCGTGACAGTTTTCCCCGGCCTGCCCTCGATCGCTTAACCTTCGCGTTAGATAAATCTTTGATACACACCTCAATCGTTCATTCGGGCCGCTTTCAAGATCGACTGTCTGTCGAGTCCTTCTCTTTTCATATATGCTATTTGGTCATATGTCGCCAGATATAGTGGGGCCCTCTGATCTATCATATCTTTGTGGCGATATAACCCTTCACTAAGCTTTTTAAGCTCGGATACCATCTAGAAAATATTATGGTGATAATAGAGGGTACCTATGCACAAAGGTCGTCGCAGGTGCCCTATATCGAGCCCTGCGATGATCTGAGATCGTCGCAGGTGGCCCTATAGCCAGCCTGTGATGACTCCGCACTGTATGGATGCCCAAGCCTGCGACGTGCGTAGTTGAAAAAAAAAATTAAGATGTATTTGCCAATAAAAAGTCTCCAGGGAAGACGATAAAGATGTTAATATCTCTTTAATGTTCCATTGCAGGATTTCTACGGTAAAAATGTTGGAATGGCGTGAGAGAGAGCACGAGGAGGAAGACTACTTTACCGGGAATCACCGGGGAATGGTAATGGCCCTTTGGTAGTGTGGACTATTGAAATTCTTTAAAATACAGGGTATGAGGGACCAGTTGATATTAGTCGAGTACCTAGTTCACATGTGGGATGTGAACGAGAAGGAGTTTCATGTGGGTGCTCACATTCTTACGATAGATATCGAGGATATCTACTTCTTGACCGAGCTATCTCATCGTGGGTCCCGAGTAACGTTTACAGGTATCAGGGGTGGCGGCGAGCCTATGAACCACTATATCAGTGCACATTGCGTGCCAAGTATACATAAGCATATTGGTAAAGTTTCTATAAGAGATGTCTGAGACTTGCCTCTATGGACCATCCTCTATACCATCACATGCATGGCAGGGAGTGCAACTCCCCATATGGATCTTTAGAGCTATTTTTAGTATGCGCTGGAGTGTATGGAGCCCTGATTTTTTGTTGGTTACTCTCCTCTATTCTACTTTGAGCTTCTTATTGACCCAAAGTTCATGTCTTTTAGGTTTCCAGCAAAGCCTCTAAATCTATCGGCCCTCCTAGTATACCAGAAGGCAACACAACACACAGAATGTGTCGCACAGTCTCACCCGAGATAACTTTAATGGGTGGATGTAAGACTCGGGTGTTTACAGCCCAGGATTGAGTATGAGATATGAGATCTGTATTCAGATCCATTTACTATAACTTTTGATTGTAACCTATTGTTATTCGTGACTGTGCATTACCTTAAACAACTTAGTTCCTTGATAACGCAACCATATTTCATAGCAATATAATAACCCATTCATTCATTAAGCACAATATTTAACTATTGAAAAGAGGATAAAGATATGCATGCATTCATCACATTACATAGATATTACCGTGGTTCACCTCCTCCTGGGCTACATCCACAAAGTTTTGGCTCTTGGATATTTCATTATGGTAGTTTTGCATCTACAGCATCGTGCGCTTACAATTCTCCTCAGATGGGTAAGATCTATATGAGGCGAACTAGACCGCACCAAGATCCTCAACCTGTGATCTAATCCTCGAGATCTACCTTCTCTCCTCTCCTCTAGCTCTACAACTTACAAAATAATTCATACCAAAACATTACATATCACTTCAACTCATACATATCTCCAATAATGCAAATCCAACTACTAACTAAATCGAAACAACTACAAAATCCCTTAAAAATACAGAACTTTGAACTTGTCCGCAATACCTCAGTATCGGTATTTATACATCTTTGGCTCTTCAGCCATTACAATTCATTACCAAAACCCTAACCCTACCGATGTTAGGTCTTTCTCCCATGTGCGCATCTTGTTCCTCCATCTAGCTGTCACTTTTCTTTTGCACTCTTTCTTGCATGCGCGCATGTTGTGTTTCCTTCTAGTTGTTGTTTCACTTTCTGCACGCTTTATTTCCCCATGATCATCCTTCTTTCCACTTCGGCCTACTATCAACAGGCCCCGAACATTGACACGTGGTTCATCCCAAGTCACCTAATTCTTCTGAGCTTCCCTGGGTGTTGAAGTGATTTGTTGTCATACATCAATACTAGATCTCCTTCCTTGAACGTTTTCTTCTTGATGTGTCTGTTGGCATAGAGGCAGACCCAGGGTTCAACGCTTCAACAATGCACCATCAAAACCCTAACTACCATCCCTTTCGGCAACACTTGCGAAGCAGATGAAGTCTCACCCGAGGTAGAGGCAGGGGTGGTTGCAGGACTCCAGTGTCTGCAACCTTAGCTGGGACACCGATCTGTGATTGTAACACCTTAACAGAGCACTTAGAAGTTATAGATAATTAGTAGTCAGCCTTAATTTATAGCACAAGTAAACCCTAACAATATATCAACGTAGTATTCACCCAGATCTAGTATATTCAAGCACTAAGCACATTCACATAGGTTAGATCTACCATTCATCCATATTATTCAGCACTAATATTATCATATCAAATTCATCTAAGCATACATCAGTGCACTGAGCATTAATCATATGAACAATGACACAACCATATTGCACAAAGCAACCATAACACATGATATACATGGTTCAACCCCAGCCTAAGGCTACGTCCACCAACTCTTCTTCTCTTTTATTGTCTTATGTCAATCTTCTACATGCACAGAGCCACAAGATCCTACTTTGCATAGGACAAGAGATATGAGCGCACTTCGCTAGATCCTCCTTCCCCGAGCTAGATTACAACACAAAGCCTTTACACAATCACTTGCACTTAGCTTTGCAAGTTCTCAACATAGCATGCACAAAGCATTTACAATTTGCACTTAGCACTTTGGCTAGGTACCAAGCCTCTCTCCCTTTCTTACATCTCCTAGACTTCTATTTATACATTACAAAAAGGGCCTAAACATGGGTAAATCCATGGGTTGACATCCCCAAACCCATTACATAAGCCCAAAACCCAAAAATCCCTAAACAAGGGGTTGAGATCCCTCGATCTCTGCTTCGACTTGCACTCTGCCTTCAACAGCCTGTTGAAGTCCCAAAATAGGTCAAACATGACCAAGGATCCTCAAAACTTGGTCAAGGGCCAATAGGCCCCCAACACTCACCTATGACTCATCCTGAGTCACTCTGGTCTGGGTAGCTCTGCTTCAAATGCCTCGAGCTTGGCTCGAGCTGCTTCAACCTGTTGTTGCGCCAAGGCCTCCTGCTTGGTGAACTCTTGGATAACTGCTTCATTGATAGGTCCCTCTAAGCGTTGTTCGACTGCAGTGACTACTTGTTCCAGCTCTGCTCCTCGGCCTTCAATCTCCTCAAACAGTTGGCATGCTTCGTCCTGGACTGGTTGGAGCCTCTGAGTCACTTCCATGACTTTTATCTATATGGTGTGGACCTATTGTTGAGTAGTGCACTATTCCTGGGATCGCTACATCCTTTCAACTGCTGACAAGAGATTCAACTGCGCCTGTACTGTCACTGCTTGCTACTTTGCCTCCTGGAGTTGTGACTCGAGTGCCTTTAGTTCAAGGTCTTTAGTAAGTTGCCCGTAGCTTTGTGCACTTCTACTGCTAAGTTGTTTACATTCCAGAGCGAGTGCTATGATCCTCTCAACTGCTCTTCGGGCAGTGGCTTCTCTTTGGTCTCACACATCCTGTGAGGTACTTGGCACTATTTGTAGCTCTAGGTCTGTGATTCTCTGTTGAAGCTGTTGGATAGCTTCCGCAAGCTACGCTACTTGATGCTCCATTGGTTCTTTCGCCTTTTGTTCTAAGCCTGTAACAGAGTGAAGTGCTATGTTGACTACTTCTTTGACTCCGAGATACTCTGCGAGCAACAAATATTTCTCTTGCTTGACATGTGATCTCTCCTCTTTGAACTTGGTGTGGAGGTCATCCTTCTCCTGTTGCGCAACTCAACGTTGCTCTACCACTTCCTATTCGGCTTGCTTCAGGGCCATCGTGGCCTACTCTTTCTCTTCTTGTGCTTGATGAAGGCGAGCTTCGGTTGCATCAACTATTATGCGGAGTTGGGAAGGATCATCTCCCAACTCTGGTTCTTCTGATGGCGGGGGTGCAGTCGATACTGTGTGGCTAGATTGAATGACCTGTTGTACCCCTCTTAGTTCTGTCTCAATTTTTTCATACATGGTTGCTTGCTTGGCTTCAGTGTTCTACACAATATCATGTGAAACATCTGATACGGCTACGATGATAAAATCGAAGTCATCGAGTGTGAGCACAGTCTGCAGCTTAGTCTTGGTGGCTTTGGATTTCTTCCGCAAGGTAAGTTTCATGGGGGAAACCTTTCTTTTCTTAGAGGGATCAGCCTCATCAATAGGATCCCTAGGTGGTGTTACTTTGCCTTGCTTCTATTGATATTATTTTCCATTGGTCTCTTCTTTATCTACTTCATCATTATCTCCTTGTCCAGGTGATTCTGAAGCAGTTTCATCTGATGCACTGCTCAGGTTTTGTACCTCTTCAGTCTTCTTCCTTCTACTAGGACCAGGTGTATCATGCTCATCATGAGTGGCCTCTGAGATGCCAATTAGTTCAGGACCAGAAATTTTTGTGGGGTCAGCAGGGATAAGGATCTCTACAGACCAGTCCTTGGTTATCTCTTCGAGTTCCTCCTCTATGAGCTTATAGTATGATTGAAGCTCTTCTTTATGCTCATCTACACGCGCAGTGATATAAATAAAGTGTCGATCTGTGCAGAACTTCATGAGGGGTCTGAATCGGTGCAGGGTTTTTGGCACCATACGAGGGACAGCTCTAATAGCCCTCTTTAATTGGAGATAGTATGTGTGGGTTACTGCGTTCAACTGCCATTGTTTTCCCATATCGCTCGAGTACCAGATCATGGTGAACTTCATAGCGAGTGGATCAAATGGCTCAATGTCCAGGAAGGTTGCACCTTCCATTATCTCCCAAGAAGTAAATGCTATGAGGATTAGCAGCCAGCTGAAATAGAACTCATAGCCCTGATCCTGAGCTTCGTGGAAATCCAATTCTAGTTGGTTGACTAAGTACCTCACCCAGTTCATTTGGATTCCTTCTACACATTTTTCGACGAGGTCAACAACGAACCCTGTGACCTGCGTAGGTCTGTTCTTTCTTACTAGATTTCCTTTGATCATCTGGCAGGCCAGGTGCACTGCGCCATTCTAGATGGAAGCTACCTTGTAGCCTCACATCCCCTTTTCTACATCGCCATAGGTATCCTTAATTCTCTCTGCCAGGGCGCGATTTGTAGACTTCCCTAGATAGAAGTCTTGTGGGTCTGGTCCCCGCATGCTCAATCCAGTGATCCTATGGATCAGCATCGAATCGACTATGATGCATCTGTTTAGACATAGATAGTCGTCATGGTAGCACGATAGCAGGATCTTAACACACGCGTTAACTTCCTGGTGCCTTATGAAATGTAGAATCTTCATCACATTCAAGATGGTGGACTGCGCGAGGTGCATATTCCATGGTTGGGGGATTATTTTCGAGTTCTTCCCCTTTGTCCTAGTCAAGTATCTGTGAGGAGTGAGCATATTGTGGTTCTTGTGGTCTCCTAGGTTGAAGTCGCTAAATTTTAATGTCGCGATATTATACTACTGTGTTCTAACTGCACGTATCCCCTTCGGAAGGTACATAGTAACTAGGGTATACTCAAAGTCTCTGGGGACACTGTCACAACTCACTGCGCCATTATAAGGCAGGATGTAGTTAGGTAGGATAGTCAGGGTTAACTTTGCATTCGCCAAGTCATCTCGATGCTTTGTTCTTTTCTCGGCTATAGCTCGGGATAGTCTGGATCCGCGAGTAGTCGATGGGGAGGCCTGCACTCCTCTGTTCGACGAGACTTGAATCCCTGCGGACATTACTTTTTCAGCCATTAGATCGATGAGAACTTCTTCAACCAACTTCTCTATCACATTGAGTTCATTCAACATGCATGCTTTCGATCAGATAACTCAGGTCGATGAATGAATGAATGATCAATGCCATAGATCGGGTGGTGAAATCTCAGTAAACACAGCGCGATAGCAATGAGTTGGCTTGGATACAATTTACAAAAGTGTTTTTAATGCAACGGTCGATGCAATAAGTAGACAATGATGTAATGGATCTCTCCAACGGACGAGAGGCCTTCATCAATGTGGTTATGTCCATTGTGGCACAGTCCCAATGGTTTGATGATGATCTTTCTGGTCATAACTATTGTTCTAACCGTTTGGGGCATCGGTCTAATGGTTGTAATGCTTCCAACAGTCATATCACTCTACCATGGCGAAGTGCCATGTTGCGTTGTTCTGATATCCTAGCGAAGTTCCATTTTTGCAAGCCTTCCTTCTGCGAACTCCCCTCTAGAACCTTCTGCAACTTTTCTAGCTTTTCTCTCTTCTTACTGAGCTTTCTAGCCTTCTTCCCTGTGATCTTCGTCTCGGTATTCCTCTTTCCATTCTGATTCTTATCTCATTTTGGCATAGTAACTTCATGTTGTTGAGATTATTTCATAGGGTTCAAGGGCAATACTTCTTCTCTGTCTGGGGTAGGTTCTCCACTCTTCTATGAGTCTTCTTGTGTTCTTTCAACTTCAACATCCAAGTTTCTGGTTCTAAACAACTTCGATATGTTCTCCTGTTCTTCAATCAAGTGCACTATCCTCCTAGTCATGAAATCTTTTAATTCTTGCTTCTTTTGTTCTAAGACTTCCTCTTCTTTTATTCTGGCCAGATCCTTCTCAATCCAAGTTTTTCCTAGTAACATAGAAAACGGGGCGTTGTTCTCAATAAATTTAACAACCTCAAAATCTTCCTCTGTAGAAGTTCCATGAGCACTCATAGATATCTGGGTGAGTCTTCCACATAGGGTTATCAAATTTCCTCTAAATAATCCTATTCCTCCTAATGAAGGAATCATAGCAGGCTTTCCTAAAATTTCCCAGGTTCTTTCTATCATGATATTCACATGTGTTTCCTCATCCAGAACACAGTCAATGTCGAAGTCTCCTATTCTTGTTACTATGCACTCTTTTACTTTGAAGATCTCTGATAAGTTGACATTTATGTGATCATTCAGGGTTTCTTTCAATTGTAGCAATACATTCTTTGATTATTTCTGGGGTTATTCCATGGTCTTAGTTGCTTGATCTTCCTCAGGGTTTTCTTGTCTCATATTCATTCTTTCAACCTTAGCAATCATTTTAGGGCAATACAAAAATTCTTGGCATGTTTACAAGAAGAGTGTGCTTGTCATTGATGGCAAGAACAGCAGCAACGACCACAAACAGGCAGACAAGGAAGATTAGCAGACAGGCAGGCAAGGAAGAACAACAACAATCGAAAGGCAAGATTGAAGCGTTGATCAGACTCCATTTCAGAGTTTCGGCTACTAATATTTTGGATACAAGGAGTTGGAGATGTCAAGGACCCTCACGAAAGGAGTCTCGAAGCGGGGAAATGTGAAACGCCGATGTGATGTTGGTCCGACTCCATTTCGGAGTTTCGGGTACCGGGAGTTGAAGTGTCAAAACACTTCACCACAGAGTCCATAGGACACGTGACGACAGATCGCCATTTAGCCGACTACAAAGTCAAAGGAATGGGGTTCCCTAACCTCTCAAACTCGCAACAGGCATTCGTGACATGCGAAATCACGAAAGGCCGAAATGCGAAATGCCGAAATGATCTGAGCTAGTGCAACCAAGCTCCATTTCGGAGCTTCAGATGCCGGGACATGGAGCATCAGCCACAGGAACGTCGAAGTGTCGAAAAGCTAAATCACGAAAGCACTATATGGATAAGTGCTTGGTCACCTCTCGTAGTCACATGGTTGAAGAGCTGTAGAGAAAACCTTGAAGCGGAAAGCTCCTTTTTTAGAGTTTCATCGATCGCAACTTGGAGAGTCGAGATGCCACACAACAGGATTGCTGAAATGCCAAAATGCGAAACAAGTTTTGTCTCAGCCTATGGTCACAACCATTGGTCACATTGGCAGAAGACGGAAGTGGAAGGAGCTAGCATAGCTAGGCTCCATTTCGTGGTTCGCTCTGTAACTGCTAGAAACCACTGATGGTTTCTGCCAGAGGACTCAAAGAGACTTGAGTGTGATTGCTAGAGGAGATGAAGAGTTTCAAGGAATCTGCCAGTGGGATGAAGACTGCTCATAGAGGCAATTGACATATGAAAGAGCATTGAGGCATGTAACTGCAACAGAGAGGTTGAGCTCAACTGTAACAGAGAAGACGAAGAGTCTCGACTGCTGGAGAGGTGAAGGAATCTCAAAATAACACCCAGTGATGATGGATGCATGCGTTTTAATGGCCAGAGAAGCTGGACAGTTGGTATGATGATGAGGCAGAGCACTCGAGATGGATAGAGAATGCAGAAGCATGGCGAGATAGCATGCACAAGGAGCACAAAGACTATAAGTATGCAGAACAAAGAAGAGATCGGTGTTGTTGTGGTTGGGTTTGATTGAGGTGTGAAGCAGGAGGCAGAGCGTAGCAGCAAAAATGCATAGAAGGGGAATGGTGCATTGAAGGGACATGGCACAGAGAGCATAAAAGGCAAAAGAACAGAAAGCACAAGGAGTGTGCAGAAGACACTGATGCAGACAGAGCAGCGTAGTGTAGCAGAACAGTGATGAGGCCGGTAAGCCATTGAATAACTTTATATCATTGTAATAAGTCTTAATAGCAAATATTTATATTTTGGGGTGGTTGGGAGGTGCTAGGGGGGACTGTTGTCCTCAGAGGTTCAAGTGGGTGCTTGAATACAAGGAATTGTAGCTTCCTTCTAGTTGCTGCTAGAGAAACCGGGGAGTTGGTGCTTCCTTCTAGTTGGTGCTAGAGAAACCAGGGAGTTGGTGCTTCCTTCTAGTTGGTGCTAAAGAATCCAGAGAGTTGGTGCTCTCATCAAGTAGTAGCTTGCAAAACAGAGGTTGTAGCCTCATTATGAGCTGGTGCTCATATGTATGATAATGTAAAGAATGTAAAAATTACTTATCATATAAAGAAGAAGAGGTTTTTACCCTGTATGGGTTTCCTCAGGAAATATCTGTCTCTGTGTATCTCATATGTGTGACTGATGTTGAATGTTCTATTGCTTACTTCCTTACATTATTGTGACTTTCATTAAATGTTGTGTAAAGAGTTTAAAATAAGCATAATTGTTTAAGCCCAGTAACAACTGATTCACCCCCCTCCCTCTCAGTTGTCCAACAATTGGTATCAGAGCCGGCCCCTTTTATCTAAGGGTAGATCCTAGAGCTTAAACATGTCAAGCCATGAAGGAAATTCAACCAATAAGGCCCCTTTGTTCAATGGAACAAACTTTGCCTTCTGGAAAGTTAGAATGAGAACCTACATAATGGATTTAGGTGCATATGTCTGGGATGTGGTAGATACTGGTTATGTAAAGCCAGTTGTACTAGCTAATAAGGATGACAAGCTAGAATTTATCTTCAACGCTAAGGTTATGAATGCTATCTTGGGTGGGCTTGCAGAAGTAGAATTCATAAAAGTTATGCACCTAGGAACTGCCAAAGAAATGTGGGACAAACTCATTAGCAGTTATGAAGGTAATTAGAAGGTAAAGGATGCCAAGCTTCCAACCTATAGAATACAGTTTGAACAGCTAAAGATGAAGGAATATGAAACTATTGGAAAATACTTTCTGAGAGTAGAAGAAATGGTAAATGCAATGAAAGCACTTGGTGAGAAAATTGAGGAACATTCTTTAGTTCAGAAAATTTTGAGATCTCTACCAGATAGGTTCAACCCGAAGGTCTCTGCTATTGAAGAACTTAATGATCTAAAAACCTTGGAGTTTGATCAACTTCTATGAACATTGACTGCATATGAAATGAGAATAGTTAAAGATAAACCCACCTCCAGAGAAGCATCATTTAAGGCAGACGAGAATGAGGATTCAGAGCCTGATGAAATTGAAGCAAAATTTGTGAAGAGACTGAAGAAGGGATCAAGCAAATACAAAGGTAAACTGCCTTTCAAATGTTTCAACTATGGTAGGATAGGTCATTTTGCAAATAAACGTCCCCAAAAAATGATCTGAAAATAGAAGGCTGACTTGTTTTGCTATGCAAGCACCCCCTACTTCAATAAATTAAACCTTAACAGGACCTTGCTTCATGTGTTCAAATGTGCAAGAGGGTTTATGTGTTTAGTTCTTGGTTCTTCTTGTCAAAGTGCATGTGTGAGGAATGTTATTTTACAAGATTAATCATGTGTTATAAACCAATGTACAACAATATAAAATGCAGCAAATAACACACCAAACTCACAATAACAGCAATATGATAAAGGAGTTCACCCCTCTCTCGGCTACATCTCCTTGAGCCTCCTTCAATGGACTTGGCTCTTTGGGATTAGTTTGTCAAATGCTCTTTACAAGATGCTTCTCAACTCCAATGGATTTACAGACTGTACCATTGGATTCAGAATACATAAAAACCCCAAAAATGACTGTTAAAACTCTGCAAATGGACAATGGCTCATCCAGCAATGACCTCTTCTACAAGTGACCTCCAAGCTTCCCTGAGCTTCAATGGAGAAAAAATACCTGCAAAAGTCCTCCAATGGATCTGAAACCTATCCCAAAATGTTCAGAGCATATTAATCAGTCAGAAATGACTATTCAGTCTCAGAAAATGGATATGTGCTCATCAGAGCAATGCCTCAAACAATGAGGGCTTTAAGGCTCCTGAAGCTTCCTCAAACTTCAAAATGTGAAAAAACTGCAAATGGGCTCTTCAAATGCCTGTGAAAATTGTTCCAATGGACTCAGGACGTCCAAAAACCCCTAGTTGGGCTTTTACAGCACCTGATTTGGTCAAAAACTCAAAAAGTTATGGCCTCTGCCATTTTTCCCCTTCAACCCTGCTGTAACCTGTTCGCCATTCTGCACCTCTGGAAGACTGAACCTGGCTTCTGAGCGGTTTCGGTCACAAAACTTAGCTCCTACACGCGTCCCGCAATTGGTGCCAAATCGTCGAACCGTTAACGGGAATAAAGCCCCCCAAGTCGGAGGTTATGGGCGCATGGGGGCCATGTGGCCATGTCCCAGCGCATACAGAGGCACCTGCTCCTAGAGAGGACCCGAGTTTGACAAGTGTCCGGGTACGGTTTGTCGTTACCATTTTAAAAACCCAAAAAACAATAAACACCGCGCGCAAATACACAACCCACGGATTATAATTGTAAACCACAAGTCTAAACCGCGCGTATAAACATTAAAATGGTCACATTGCAATGTCAACATAACCACGGTTAAAATAAATGTAACCGCCGCGCAATGGTATCAATATACGGTCATATGTTATCCATGGAACCGGGGTCTAATCAAAAACTCCCCCGCGCGCACAATGTATAACGGTTACATACAATACCATAAAACCGGGCTATAAACTACCCCCCGCGCAAATGGCGTATAAATGTGGTCATATAAACAATAATAATATAACCGTGGACTGTCAATGAACTTCCCCCCACGCGCGCCTCCGTGGGCAAGGTCGTATGGTGTACCACAGGACCACGGGCTTTGAATTTCAAACCCGCGCTCCATATTTAACATAAGCCCGATTTAAATAAGTTTTACAACATATGGTTATTAAAACCACTGTCGTGGCGCATTGGCGGGTTTACCATTGTTAAAACTTTGTATTGTGGGTAGAGGTCCGGGGGTCGAACCCCACGGCCTCACAAACATTTTAATAAACCACACAATCCAATAGCCAATAAATGGGTGCCACGTGGAAGCCCTTAATTGGGCCACGTGGCACCTTCCCATTGCACAAAATCATGCCACGTGTCGCCATGCGACTCGTCCACATTCAACCAATCAGTCGTTGCCACGTAATCGCCGTACGATCCAGTCAAATGCTGCATCATCCTGCCACGTCATCCCAGGCCACGTCGGATGCTGACGTCAGCATGTGCCACGTGTCACCCTTCCAGTAGCCAATCCAATCCAATAGCCAATAAATGGGTGCCACGTGGCAGCCCTTAATTGGGCCACATGGCACCTTCCCATTGCACAAAATCATGCCACGTGTCGCCATGCGACTCATCCACATTCAACCAATCAGCCATTGCCACGTAATCGCCGTATGATCCAGTCAAACGCTGCGTCATCCTGCCACGTCATCCCAGGCCACGTCGGATGCTGACGTCAGCATGTGCCACGTGTCACCCTTCCAGTGGTGACACGTGTCACTTCAGTATTGGTCAAACTGTATCCTGAAAATTCCATAAATGGATGACATGTGTCACACCTAGGAGTCACCACATGTCCTGTACGGACATGCCACACGTGGTGTACGGTCCTTCCACATGTCCTGTACGGACTGTACGGACAGGTACAGTCAGCATCAAATTTTTCTTGTTTGGCTCGGCAAACAGACCTCGATAACTTCTCCATACGGACTCCGTTTGCGAAAATAAATATACCGCCGGAATCAGGAGAACGAGACGGACGCAATGGAACCATTTTTGTCGCATTCTGAGCACTTTGAAAATTGAGCAAATTTTAGACCCCTAGTCCAGATTCTGATCACAAAAGAAAGGATTAGACATGTGATGATGAGGAGAAGCACAAACACATAAATTTATTTAAAGAGAATAACTTTAAGAAGAAAAGTCTTTGCGTAAATAATGATGATGATCCTTCAGATGATGAAGACAATGACTCCACTATTGAAGATAAACTAAATGACTTCATACTTA
>JZKD02S2143228.1:137909-164809 GCA_000966675.3 Picea glauca
GGAAGCTTCCTCTAATTTAATTGCAGCCTAACTATCCTAACTAAGCAGGGTAACTAACTATCCCAACCAAAACGAAGTTCATTCCAATTCTAAGTTATGTTCAGATTGGAAACTGTGATCAAAGCAACCTAATTCGTGCTCTAAACTCTACAGGAATCGATCATGCATTCAATACTCATCAACATAGCAGATATCAGTATGCTGGAAACGATACAGTTGAAGAGCAATTAATCAGGATCTTGAACAAGTTAATTCTTAAACTTTACGCTATCATGCATGCAAATACCAAAACAATGAAATAAACTAAATCTACGACAGAGTAAAGCAACGACTTGAACCTGTTTGGCGGGCCCAACCAAAAGGTACAAACGCTGTAAGGAACAACCAGAACTAACTATATCATTCTACGYAACCACTGTGTATACTTCACGTTCCATTTACTCAAAGAAACAACTCAAATCGTAGGACAGTGAAATAACATAACGCAACCAGATTATATTCAGAAGTGTGTTTCATAACATAACATAATCTAACCTTCTCTTAGGAGTGATCCTCTGGTTATATATAGATCCTCCTCTCTAACAGTCTAAAGCAAAAATACATAAATTCAAACGGATCCCCAATCCAAAAATAGCTTGAAATCAAGTTTAAAAATGGTCTTCACATCTTTGTGACACGTAGTGTCACGAAGTGTGAATCGTGAAATATTAGCGACTTAGTTCTATCATTGTGCCTTCAATCATCATATGAGCGATGACTCCATCTGTCATGTAAATCTCACTGTCTCCCACTCTGGCCATAACGCGCGAATCTTTAGCAGCTTCGTTGGTATCTCCACGGGGTATGAGCTGGTACCTGGTACTAGAAATATTGTTTTAAAATAGAAATAGTACCTAACTCAAGCCACATTAATTTCACTATTAATTTAAAGTATCAAAATACATAAAAATAACTTGAAACATAAAGATACCTTGAGTAACCCCATTGAGTGGTAAAGAGATGTCAACTGTGTCAAAACAAAGCCAGAAGGGGTGGTACTGGGTATGTAAATGGAGGTCTTTGTGATATAATATAGGCAAAAACATGATCAAAACTAGAGACCAACAGAAACACTATCAGATCAAGTCGTGACCATTAGATTCGCAAGCGCCAGATCAAGGGCAAGGATTTATTACATAGCGCAAAGGGAGAATTAAAAAATGTGTTATTTCCAATCCTGCAATTATTCTAGACTGTCATATTACAAGAGAAGGACCGTTGGAGGACTGGTCAACGATCAGATCAAGTCATGATTGTTGGATACACACGCGCTAGATTAAGGTTAGGGATTGATTGCAGAGCGTGAAGGGAGAATTAAACAACGTGTTATTTCCAATCCAATAATTAGTCTAGATCGTCAGATCTCATCGATTCAAAGATCAATGACTATGGTTGATCCACCAACAATCACACAACTTCAAATTGTAGAGTTTGGGCAATGGACTAAACCACATGCAAGTTACGGTTCTGCAATCCACATAGACCGTTGGATCAAGTTGAGTGGAAGGACAAAGTAAGTCATGAACCATAGATCATGGAAGTGATATACGCATGGTCGACCCGACTTTGACCACTTCGAGTAAAATCGAACGAAGTGTGCATGAAGGAATTTTAGCCAAAGTTCCGAAGTAAACGTGAACCATCCAATCATAGGTAACTTTTTGGGAAAAATAAGAGTCGTTGGATTTAAACCAAGTCTTCGATCTAAGATCATGATCAACAAACAACATTCATTTTGGGTTAAACGTTGTGAGGAGGTTACATTCCGGGTAAAACGAGAAGTAAGAAAGGTCAAAGTCTCGAACTGGACATGAGTCGTCAGATCTGAAGAACACTTCGGGAGATATCAGGACCATCAGATCATGTTTTAGTGGAAGGACAAAGTAAGCTACAAATGTCCTGAAATAGACACAAGCCGTCTAATCGGAGGAAACACTTCAGGAGATATCCTGACCATCGGATCGAGGAAAGTAGAAGGATAGGATAAGCAAGGCCAAAGGCCTGAGATCCCAAACAAGTCAAATTACCGACATTCATTGGATCGTGTTAAGATTTTTCGAGTTAAAGAATGACCATTGGATGAATTCAAGTTACTTGAGGTTTACACTTCGAGGAATCTCACTTCGGGAGAATTGGGAAGTGGATAAATCGAATTACTTGAAGTCCCGAAGGCCAAAGTCCTGAAGTGGACATGAGTCGTTCGATCAGAGGAACACTTAGGGAAGTATCATGACCGTTAGATCAAGGATAAGAACATGTGCCACATGAAGATATCTACGTCAACAAGGACTTGTGGTGTAATCACATGATGACAAGTGTCAAGGTCTAATAAGTACTTTAGGCATACGTAAGCCACGAATATAAGTGACATGTAGCAACCACTCAGTCAATGCCACGTCAACAAATGATGTCAGCAAGTTACGTCACTCCAGGAGATTTCACTTCGGGAGTTTCACCACCAGCAAATGCCCGAAGTCTCAAAGCTCCGAAATGAACGAGAACCTTTCATTGTGAAAATAAACTCCAACCATCCGATCTACTTTGACGAAATGAAATTCGGAAGATTATGAAGGAGAAATCACCCGAAGTTCTAAAGGCCGAAGTTAATGCTAATCATTGATCTAATTCGGGAGCATTATCACTTGTTTATCAAGTACGGTGGAAGGATAGAATAAGCGTAAACTATGAATTGACGCTAACCGTTGATCTACTTCGGGGAGTGTTTTCAACAGTTGAAGATTATGGACACGCGTCTTTTATTCGGGATATTTGTAAAGAGGTTGGAAGTCGCGAAGGACGAAGTCCCGAAGTACCAAAAATATTCCATCTCATCGGGAGATTAAAACGTGACCGTTGATTCTGATAAGTGATCAAGCACTCGCTTGGCCTAGTGCCTGGTCACCACCCGCGGTCGTATGAAATAAAGAAACAAAGGGAAAAAGAAGAGGCAACACTTAAATCAATGAGCATGTGGTTTTGCGCATATGGTCATATGTAAATGGTTTGAAGGAAGCACCTCATAAAGATTTAATTCGACAGAGAGTTAACACTAGAATAATACAAAGAATTGATAAAAGATCAAAATATGATATGTTGGTGAACTGAGAACACATTAGAAGCATGAGTACGATATAATGAGTCGATCCATGTATGTGATCAACTCATGAAGACAAAAGAACTGACACACAGTCGTGATTAAAAGAGAGTTAATTCATGAGCATTATGAATAAAGGATAAAAGGAAAAATGATATTAATTAAAGATTAATATTATTATTTAAATGAAAAGGTACAATGGTTCAAATATCAAAAGACATAATGATTCAAATTCACACCAATTGGAAGACTATATAAACAAGAAGGAATGGTGAGAAACAATGTAGTTGAAATTATTGAAGTATATATATTTATATATAATGGATTGAATGAAGGTTCATTCTATTAGGTTGGTGCCTGTTTACAAGTTGGATCTTGTATGAGGATTGGATTCCTCACATCTCGGTTGGATCTAATATCAGCAAGCTCGGACTTGTTATGAGGGTTGGAATCCTCATTTCTCAGTTGGATCTGAGAAATACAAGTTGGGTCTTGTAACAGAGAGTTGGGTCTCTCATAATTGTTTGAAGATGACATTAAAAGATTGATCTTATGTATTCATTCAAGTTAAATATATAAATAAAGTATTCATTCTTTTATATATTTATTGAGAAAATGAAATAAATATTTGTTGTTCAATTAATTTGTAAAAAGTGGAAAATTGTCCAAAGTTTTGTGACACTGATTCACCCCCCCTCTCAGTGTAAAGTATCCATTTCAACACAAGCATATTGATATCAAATACCACTATGTCCAGGACATAGTACATAAGGGATCAGTAAGACTCCAGTATATTTCCACAGACGAAAAGGTAGTAGATGTGCTGACCAAGCCCTTGTTCAAGTATTTCAGAGACAAGCTTGGAGAGATCCATAAAGGCTTCACCAGTAGATGTGTTCCCCAATAGCGGGAAGTGATGTGTTCCCCAGTAGAGGGAGATGATGCGATCCACAGTAGAGGGAAGTGATGAGCTACCCCAACGTAGGCTAGTACGCTACCCCAATGCAAGTTGGTAACCCCAACACAGACTATTAGGCTACCCCAATGGAGGTTGGTAACCCTAATGCAAGCAGGTATGCTACCCCAGTGCAGGTTGGTAACCCCAACGTAGGATGGTACACTACCCCAACGCAGGTTGGTAACCCCAATGCAAGTTGGTACGCTACCCCAACGCAGGCTGGTATGCTACCCCATCACAGGTTGGTAACCCTAATGCAGGCTGGTATGCTACCCCATCGCAGTTTGGTAACCCTGACACAGGATGGTACACTACCCCAGCGCAGGATGGTACGCTACCCCAATGCAGGTTGGTAACCCCAATGTAGGATGGTACGCTACCCCATCGCAGTTTGCTAACCCCAACATAGGAAAGTATGCTACCCCAACACATGTTGGTATGATACCCCAACACAGTTTGGTAGCCTCGACGCAGGATGGTACGCTACCCCTATGCAGGTTGGCAACCCCAACGTAGGTTGGTATTCTACCCCAACACAAGATGGTACGCTACCCCAACACAAGATGGTACGCTACCCCAACAAAGGTTGGTAACCCCAACGTAGGATGGTACGTTATTCCAGTGAAACTGCATAACTTCCTATGATATATAGATCCATGATTAAGAACAAGACAATGACCAAGTATGCAAAAGCATAGAAGAAAGTGATGATGACTATGATAAGAAGAATAACTTCCATGCTAAGAGGGAGTGTTGAAGATTGAGTAGCTTAGGAAGATATCTTTATTGTATTTGACCAAGACAAAACTGTAAAGAATGTTATTATATTGTATTTATTAAGATGACCCTATTGTGCCTTTGTAAAAGTCATCCTTATTGTGCCTTGACAATTAAATGTAACTTAAGAAGGTAAATTGACAGGTCGGCCCAGACCCTAATTTAGGGAGGATATACTACTATTATAAGGGAGGCTAGCGCCTCAATTGTTCATCCACAAAAATGATCTCTGCAACAAGAGGAAAAGTGTGCAATTCTTGGAGGATAAGTTGTTGTAGCTAGGTGTGACATCAAGGAGGGTTTTGGTCTATCTCTTGGTATTTTTTTGGGTTTTCTCCCCTTAGAGGGTTTTCCAGGATAATCTTTGTGTTTCTCTTGTTTCTGTGATTGTCTCTCTTTCAATGATCTTATATATGCAACTAATGTGTTAAATGATTGTGATAATAAAGAAGAATTGTAATTGCTAGTTGTATAAGTAAAATAACAACAACTTCACACTCCCTCAATTTTTTCTTCAATGAGACGTTATGCAGACTAATCAAATTGTGAACTTATTGGCCTCTATGACAATGCACACATTTCCTAATTTTCCATCCTTGCAACTCTGGGCTTCATCATTGAAACTCCATTTATTGTTCCTATCATAAGTTTATAACTTCACAACATATGTTATATGTCGTAGGTTGGAGAAACTTCAAATATTGAAAAGGTTGGGACAACACATCTCTGGAACATTTCACAAAAAGGTAAATGTTCAAATGTACATGAAGTGCAATAACCTTATCCTTAAGGAGAAAAGGATGAGGCTCATGCATCATCACACTTAACTAAGTTTTGAAAATCCCAACCTTGTGACAAAGCACAATGGAAAGAGTTTGAGCCTGTGATGTGTCCCAGTAGATGGGAGCTTATATAGTTGACTACCCTATGATAAATTAGATGAAAAAGCATTTATAAATTCATTGAAAATCGTGAAACGTCCAAAAGAGTTTGGTAAAAGTTTCCATAAGGTTAAAAGGGGAAAAGTGAATATAAACATGCAAAGTAAAAGTGAAAGGAGAATAAGTGATTTCTACACAAACTTTCACTTTTTTTTTTTTTCCTTCAAGCAAAGTTTCAAAGCCCCCTCTCATATACACTTGTCAAGGGAGAAACAGGAGGCTCTAGTCACCCATCAACATTTAGCCAAGTGTACCATGTCGGTTACGTTCCAAGTTTCGATGTAGTATTGGTTTTATTATACTAATATTAATTGATTCCTTTCATTTGAAATACCATCATGTCCCTCTTTTNGTGCGTCCTCAGATTTGTGTAGCAGCTTTCGTGTTTCAGCATGGACTGTGTAGCAGCTTCCGTGTTTCAGCATTAGTTCAACAGCGCCTTTGGATAGTTCTGAGTTTCAGCATCGGCCTTGAATACTATTCTACAAATATGGACACTTATGCACTTCTAATCAATGGTTAGGTCGAAAAGTAATGTAAAGTTTTATGCAAAACAAATTAAACGTGTAGTAATGAGAAAGGACGTTATGTACCTTAGAATGATCAGGTGGAGTGATAGTATAAGTCTAAATATAGGTGATGAAGGGTATATCAATGGCAAAAAGTATGGGCAAAAAGGGTACAATGTGTGGTCCTAACAGCAGGCTGCATTGTACACAGGGTGCGATGATGTCTGATCATCGCTCCCTGCCCTAAAGCTAGATTGCGACGTCTCTGCAGGTTGCTCTATAGCTAGGGTGCGACAATGTCAAAAGACTAAGAAAAGGTCAAGTTTCATGAAAGTTCTAGAAGGGGATATTCTAGAAGATGAGGTGGCGTCCGAATGATTTGGATCTTACTCACTTATCTGATTTGGTGGGATCATCCTAATCTCCTCAACCATCTCTCTTTCCCCTATATAAAGAGGGATCTCTCATGGAAAAGGTTAAGCAAGAATAAGTAAGATTAAGGTGGAATAAGCTAAGAATTGGATGAGGAATTCTACTTCAGTTCATACTTGAGGGCTTCATTTCAATTCATCAAGTCATTGTGGATCTTCTTCATTCAAGGTTGGAGCAAGTGTGTGTGTTGGAGAAAAGGGCCATCGGAAGGGGACCTTGCAACATCAAGGCTTTGGTTTTAATCTCCACTTTCATTTTAATATAATGCAGTGATATGTTTCTTTCCCATAAAACTTGTTTTGTTTTATTGTATGACTCCTTGAACACATACATAGGTTCTCATTGAGTTCATTTTATTTCTTTCACTTTGGTTGGCTTGTGTTCCCTTGCAGATTCAATATCACAGGAGCACCAGGGTGGAGCTTAGATGACAATGGCAGGAGGAAGCGATATTTAAACGGTATGATGCTTATCTTTTGTTAAGTAGTGAACTCAATAGCTAGAGCTTAGGGAAAGCATCATATTTTGTTCTGTTTTGTTCTAGATCTAGGTGGATCTAGGGAGATCTATTCATGTCCGCATTTACCGATTGATCCCATAAAAAAATTAGCGACCATACTAGAGATACGACTTCCTTTTGATTTTTTGCTTCCCATTTGATTTTAGACTACTTTCCTTTGATTGAATTCACTTTTTGAGTCTGTGGGTGATCCATCTGGACTCCCTGGGTCTAGAAGTTCAGTTAGATTTTTTACCATTCTCCCATTTTTTCTTCATTTATAGATATCGTTGCACTGCACCATATTGGTAGCCTGCAATGACCCTCATACATCGCACTATGCTTAACCAATCCAGTGCGACGACGTCACACTGTTCTCTGCTAGCATCCTACGATGACCTTTGCTCATCGCATTGTGTCCTATACCCAGCCTATGATAACTCCTGTAGATTATCTTGGAGTGAGTCAATTTGTCTTTCTCCACCCAGATTTGCCTCAGAGGCTTGTGATGGACTTCTGATCCCAGTATTGATTGATTCATGAGTTTAAAGCTTTCTTTTGATTGGTTTTCAGTGATTGAAAGTCTTTCTTGGCGATTTTGCAAGTTTTTTGCTTTTGATCTTTGTCTCAAGGATATAATCTCGGGTTCTTGATCCGAGTGCTTGTTTGACAAAGGGTCTATTGGTTTATTTAAAGTTTTGGATTGATTTCTCTTATCAGATTGTTTGTTGGTTGAGAAACACTTTTTGTTTACATTTGACAAAAACTTTCTTATCATTTTCATTTTTGTCTATATTACAAGTTTGATTTGGGAATTGTGTTGAGAATGTCTTCATTTTCTTGGATTACATTTTCCTCTCGTCATTACATCTCTGATTTTGTTTTGGAGAGGAAGAAATGAATTCATTTTTTTGTTTTAGTAATCTTTCATAAGAGAATTTTTACATTCGAAATATTTGTTAAAGAGAAGAATTGGAAAATTTTGTAGTTCGTGATTATTTGGAATTATGTTCGTTCGAAATTAAGAAATTGCACTTCGTAGCTTTTCGTACTTCAAAAGAAATACCTTCTCCGTATTGTAATTAGAGTTCATTGAATTGAAAATTGCACATTCGTCTCTTATTGCATTTTCTTTGGTCAAGGTCACAACTTCATCAGTTTCATTTCCATCTCCCTTTTGACTAAACAAAAACATCTAAAACACAACGTAAATTTAAAATTTATTAGCAAACTTTTATTTTCTAGGGATCTTTTTCACCAACATTAGCTAGGATAGCGCTTTGGAATAGGTTGTAAGGAACACTCTCCAAGGCATCAAAACACACAATAGTATCTTGTGATAGGGAGATTTCAAATCCAATTGCTACGTTTTGTCTTTTAAAGTCCTTCTAACACAAGGGTCAATCACAAGGTCGCATTAGGATCGACAGAGTTACTCACCCTGCTTTGTTGGTCTTGGTGTAGTGATTGCACGTATTATTGGGGGTCACTTGAAGGTATACCCATGATTATTTCTGGGAGCCTCTCGAGTTGATTTCGGGCTAGATACCCTGCCTTTGCGCATGGATCAGACTGTCGACTGTTTCCCCGGGAATCACTGTTGTAGTTGGTAACCTTAATAGCCTATATCTTTAGGTTATTTACATGAGGTGACTGTGGAGAGGAAAGTCTTCATGGTACCTGGAATCGACATTGGCCATACTCACTCAGGCTCCTTGGAGGTTATACCCATGATTATGTGTGGGAGGTTGCGCCAGGGTGTAAGTCCATTAAGCAGTTCGTCAACGTAACTTTTCCACCCACTTTATCCCAGCCCCTTCTTGTCTTGATTTCATGACATTGGATTTCATCACGAACTAGTGACTTCAGAATAAGAAGGTTTGTTTACTTGGTTTGATTTCTATATTTTATTAGTGAGTGTTGTTTGTTTCCTTAGTTGGCCATAGATTTTTTTCGTTCTTTAATTGGTTCATCCAACATCGGCCTTCGCCATTCACATAGGATGCAAGGGCTACCCCCGAAATATCCGGAAGGTTACCTCCCTTTGCTTCCTAGTTCACCAGAAGGCTCTCCCGAGGGAGTAGTCAACAACGAAGTAGCTTTTGAAGTTGGAAGCACACACTCTTTGGAAGGATTTCAAATTGTTTCAGATTCCTTAGAGGCATTCCAACTTCCCCCAAAACTGTTGTTGAGAGTTAGACGAGATCTGCATCTGCTTCGAATGAACTTGTCAAGAGAAATTGTTGTTGTTGAGAATATTGAAGTACCTACTGGACCTAACGTAGAATTTGGAGTAGAGAATCCACTTTTTCACAGTGAATCATTTAGGACCCCGGCTTGCACTGTCGGAACTTCTAATCCTAGTTTCATCCCTTTTATAGTACGTGATCTTTAAGACAACCTAGGAGTGAGTCTTGATCAACCTCTGGCATCACAAGTGCCTGAGACATTTGTTACCTATACGGTATCTTTAGACCATTTTATTGGTACTACCAGTAGTGTCACCATCGTTCCAAACCAATTGTTGGTTGGTTGTCACTCGATTCTTCCTCTCTAGATTTCCCATTCTATTATGGTCCCACAAGCTACCATGATTTCTACCGGAAATGTGGTTATATCTCAAGCTCCTATTGGAACTCCACTTTCTCCTAGATCAAATCCATAAGTTCCCCCTGGGTATAAAGCTTTGAATACTTCCATTGATATCCCTACCCATAACCCATCCAGAGGGTTTGGACTCTTTGTTCCTCCTGGTTATAATGTTACGAGTCAGTTTGTTCCTACACTTTCCCAAGTTCTCTCTGGAGGGTCGTACGTTCCTCCTCCACCTTTGTTAAGAGGATCTAATCCTCTCAGCCCTGGTGGCTCTAATCTAGTTGGAGGCATCGGTCCTTATGTCACTTCTGGTTTTCAGATTCCCGTCGGAGGTCAAACTCAAGCTGGGGGACAACCTCAATTTGGGGGGCAACCTCAGATTGGGGGACAACCTCAACTTGGGGGGCAACCTCAAGTTGTAGGCCATAACCCGATTTATGGACAAAATGTGCATGTGTTACAATCTCAACCTTGGAATCTTCCTTTCCAAGGGAATCAACAACCGACTAGGGTGAAACATCCTCAAGTCAATTATTTTTTACCCCCTAACCTCAGTCAACCGTATCCAGGTTCTTTGAATCCCACTTGGGGTCAAAAATTTCAATCTAACGTTCCTTTTCAAGGAAACATACCTAATCAACCCAACCTTGTGGGCTATCTGCCTCAAAATCCTCCACAACCGAATCTGTCAGGATTGTCTAACTATCTCCAAACTAATTATGGTCATACCGGTATACCTATGGGGCTTCTCCCTCAGAACTACTAGTTTCCTCAATTGAACCGACAGTTTCCTTTTCTAGCCACTTTGGATTTACCAGATTTGTCTAGGATTTTGAATGATCCTATTCTACATTCTCCTTATTGGCCCGTCATACCAGCCAAAATATCGTCCGACATTCCTAAATTTGACGGTCGAGTAGGATAATACCCAAATAATCATGTTATGACTTTTCATCTTTGGTGTTCGTCCAACAAATTGATGGACGACTCCAATAGATTACGACTTTTCCAACGAACTCTCACGGGTTCGACAACAAAATGGTACATCAAGTTACCACGAGGATTCTTTAATGACTTTAACACCCTAGCCATGGCCTTTTTAACACATTACCGGTTTCTAATTCGATACAAAATGGGAACCAAGATTTTAAGTTCGTTCAAACAATCCTTGTCCACTCATATTTCTGATCACATCCATGAGTGGAGGAGGAGGATACATTTAATCAAAGTTCCTCTTCCTGATCAACTGTTGGTTGAGTGGTTTACCAAATCCCTCATTGGACCTATTGCTCGTGATGTTTCCATGGGTGATGTTGTCACTAAAGAGCAGGCGATTAGTTGTGCTTAGTATTTAGATCTCGTTTATTTGCAAACGAGAACACTTTACGATTTGATCCCTGATGCTCCTAGTCCTTCCACAAACCCTACCCCAACACCTTCAACAACTTCTCATGTTGTTGATGGTGTGATTAGAACCTTTCATGCGGAGACTCAGTTTGCACATGCCAGTCACACCAATCCCAAATCTACTGCTCCTAATGTACATAATGCTCTTGCTCCTACTCCTTCTGCCAGTAAAACCACTGAAGTTAATTCGGTTCAATCTACACCTACCGGTAAAAATCAAAATAAAAAGAAAGGGAAGGGTAAGAATAAGGAGGACAAAAATAACAATCAACCCTCTGATAAAGCCAAAACACAACCCGTTGATGAGAAATATAAACGTAAGACTCATTACTCTTGTCTTATTTGTGGTGACAACCATAATACGAAAGATTGTCCACGACGCGCTGAGGTTGCTAAGTTCCTCCAAGGGACCGGAAAGCCTTCTACACCTGCTGTCTTGTCACAACCGTTCCTTCTCAGTAGCAAGACCAATTGGTCATTCATGACCAACCCTCTCCATCTACCTCATCTTATGTCCTTATGTGTACTAGTGACTATAAGAAGAACGAAGTTGCCATCGCAACTCGAGCCAAAGATTACTCTTTGTTGAAGGAGAAAGTTGACGATACACCACCTTCGTTGGTTCAACCTCCTCCCCCAACTTCACCTCCAAACAATCCTCTTCATCTTGAACGACCAGGTCTCTATATAGTTCTTTGCCCTCCTCCCAAGGGCGTTGTTCAAAAGTCCTCATTTAATCCTCATGCATGTCCTGCCCAAAACTACAGTATTGTAGAATACCTTGCACAAGCACCCTCTGCAATGTCGACTCTCGAAGTTGTAACATCCCCAACCACCAATAAGCTGGGTAATGCTACCCCTGCAGCTCTGGTGCACTACTTTGATCTGTGACAACTCCAGCCTTAACTACTAACTATGCCACACAAAGATACTTGCCGAAAAACATACACATCCATATTAACATAGAAGGTCTATTCTACATATATATATCACATATTAATGTGGAGGTAACAGTAAGACTACACATGCAACATATACAAAATACACAGGCAATACTCATCAATTACAACATAAGTACCATTACACAACATGTAAATGAACATAAAAGTGGTACTTATTTTTTCAACTAGAGCAACACCACCAACTACGTGCAGACCTTCCACGAACCTCCCAACCATAGAGCACGCTGCTCATCACTCTCAACAGTGGGTCACCCCTGAGCTGGGACTAAGCTCCACCCAGGGCAAGGGAATCCTAGACTAGGTTGAGGTTACAGGAAACTGCACTGTGCAACTAGAACGATTCTCTCCAGGAGCCTTCTTACGCCCACTACTCACAGAATCTCATTCCCCACATGCCCGTTCCACCCCGGGAATATGCACCTTCACTGTTCCACAGTCCATCGGCTACTCCACTTCCCCTCTCAGGGTCTCGAAAATAGGTCGGATCAGGAATTCTCAGAGCTCTGTAGCTGGTGTTGGACTCTCTCTATGAGAAAACCACTTCTAAGTAAACTCTCTCACTCAAAGAGAGATGCTCACAGGCGTGGAAACCTACCTCTTCTACCATGGCCTACCAACCCACTTATTCAACCAGTTTCAACTCAATTCCCGGAAGGTGAGGACAACAACCACTAGTCAATACAATTCAGGAAAACAAAAGGTAACAAGCCACACTCAGTCTAGGAACTGCGTGGCCACAACAACCCATAGTTACGACACCACATGATTCATAAAAATACGGGATACTCAGATTTCCCCAGAGACACGGAACAATCCATGGGTTTTCCCACAGGTTTTAGGGTGCGTGACCAGGAAACAATGCAGAGGTCGATCATCTCGATTTCAGGTTCAGATTGCAGATGGAAGAATGGACAAACCCCCAACATGATTTGAATCACAGGTTACTGGTTCCAGAGATCCATGATGGATGCCCTCGGTTCACGATTAGACAGTGTATGGAGAATGGCAAGCGAACCCCCTAACAATGTTGGCTTTCCCAGCTATAACTGCATGCGCCCAGGCCAACACCTGTCTTCTTGTAGCCGCATGCACTCCACTTAGCATACATTCCTTTTCCAGGAACTTAGGAAAACACTTGGTCAATTGACCAGCTTAGCCTTTTATGAAATAATAATAAATTATTATCCCCTTCAGAGGTAAGGCCCCTAGATTAGCCCCTAGGCCTAAACACTTAACCTCCTCCCTTACCCAACCTTGTGGAAGCTTAGTCCCCCATCACTCTTTCTTCATGGTCGGTCTACACGCAATGATGTTTATATTTTATTAATGATTTTGCATAATTACATATACAAAACATGCTCTTAGCCTTAACATCCTAGACTCTTTGGCCTAATCATCACATAAGCCTCCTAGCTTATTATAACACTCGGCTCACCAGCCTACAAAACATGTTTACAATTCATAAATACAACTGGGGCATGTCCTTGGGGTATTACAGAAGTCCTTCAAAGTTGTCCCACTCAACGCAAGGTGTTGTTAAAGGCCATTGGTGGAATTGACCCTACCGACACCAATTTAATAATCTTCGACTTGGAAGAGCATATTCCAAGGCTTCCTCCTCAACTAGCATTTCAGATCTAAGTTGTTGTAGAAAAGAAGAACATTTGTAGAACTGTTATTGACAAAGGAGCCTCAACTTGCGTTATGTTTGTTACTTGTTGGAAAGCCATTGGCTCTCCTGCCCTCACTGAGTCACACAATACACTAAAGGCTTTCAATGGTACATGTTTTAAACCTTATGGTGTTCTTACCTCCCTATTACATTGGAAGGTAAATCGGTCAATGTAGAGGTTGAGGTCTTTGATGCACCTCTTGATTATAATCTTCTACTTGTTCGTAGCTGGATCGATTCCATGCGCGCAGTTGTGTCTACTCTTTTCCATGTGATACATTTCCCGCACCAAGGAAAGGTCGTTACTGTTGATCAACTGACCTTCTTTAATTTTGATTCTTGTACTAGCAACGTTCCTTTTATCTCAAAGACACCTCCCAATTATGAGAATGTCAGCGTGGGTCTGTTAAAATATTCAACCTTGATGCGTACATTTCCAATCCCACCACCTGATATATCTCCTCCTTTTGTCACTTCGATTAACATGATCTCCACCACTGTTCTTGAAACCCCTGAGTCTTATGACCCATGGATAGTTCCTGAACTTGGTGATTGTCTTCGTTACATTGACAAGATGCCTTTAAGTCTGGTCAAATTCGCTTATCAAGCTATTCAATCGACAACCCCCTCTCCTCCTTCTCTTTGTGATACATCTCCGGATCCGTTTCATGTGATCTTTCCTATTGATGAGATGATCATGTCATTCATGTCTATGGAAGATACTCCATGGGACAAGGGGCATCATCATTCTATCCTCTTCCTAGAACGTGATACCATAAAGAGTTACCAACTAATTTCGACTCCGTCGACCATTGTTGTTATTTCTTCAGTTCTTGAGTCAATACACGATGTCTTGTACGAAGGGAACTTGAGTAACATTTCACCGACCATTCCTCTTGACATATCGATTAAACTCAGAGTGGTGGAAAATGTTCATATCGATGCCTCATGTTCTACTGATGAGGTCTACACCTATAAATCTTTTTTTCAGGAATTTTGTGATGTTTTTGCCTGGAGTTATGAAGAAATGTCAGGTATTGATCTTGATATCATTGTGCATGAGATTAAGAGATATCCATAAGCTAAAACCATCCGACAGAGACTTCTCCTAGTCCATCCACGTAAAGCTACTACTATCAAGCTTGAAGTTGAAAAACTTCTTAAAGTTGGCTTTGTCTATCCTGTGGCTTTGACTGATTGGGTATCCAATCTTGTTCTGGTAAATAAGAAACAAGGTACGATCCACGTTTGTGTAGATTATAGGGATATAAATAAAGCTTGTCCTAAGAACAATTATCCAACCCCTTTCGTTGACCAGATTGTTGACGACTGTGTCGGGAGTGAAATCTTCTCGTTAATGGATGGTTTCTCCGACTATAATCAAATTAATATTTTACCAGCAGATCAACACAAGACTGCTTTTATTTTCCCTTGGGGAACCTTCGCTTACTGGAAACTACCCTTTGGTCTCAAAAATGCTGGTGCGACCTTTCAGCGTGCTATGTCTTATGCTTTTCATGATATTAAGCACATCGTGCAACCCTATATTGATGATCTCCTGGTGCATTCCATACGTCGTCAAGATCACCCGACACATTTAAGGGCCATTTTCGTATGCTGTCATTATTATCACATACGTTTGAATCTGGACAAATGTGTTTTTTGTGTTGAATCCGACTCAATTCTTGGTTTTATCATGTCGAAACACGGGATTTGAGTAGACCCCTTGAATTTTGAGGCTATTCTTAATCTACCTCCTCCTTCCACACTATGCTAGCTCCAAATTTTGCAAGAGAAGGCAAAATTTTTGCGTCGTTTCATCCCCAATTATGTTGAATTGATGAAAGGATTCACTTGGATACTCAAGAAAGGTTACGGGTTCGTATGGGCCGATACTGCAAACAAATATTTTGAGGCTTTAAAACTTTCCCTAAGCCGTACACCATTATTGTTTCCCCCTGACTATAGCCGAGATTATTTCCTCTACTTAGCTGCTTCAGACTCTACCATTGCTATGGTCTTAGTCCAAGAGGATGATTCACATGACGAGCATGTGATATACTATTTGAGTCGGATTCTCACGACTACCAAAACCAAATACCTACATGTGGATAAACTGACATTGGTAGCTGTTCAAGTTGTTCAACGTTTTCATCACTACATCTTATTACGCAGTACCACAGTTATTTCTGATTACAACCCCATGCAACATATCCTTACTCGACAATTGCTAGGGGGAAAGTACTCCAAATGGATAGTGATTCTCCAGGAGTTTGACTTGGAGTTCGAATGCGCCAAGTCCAAGAAATCTTTGATTTTTTCCGAATTGAGATGTGACCTTCCCTCCACTGAGACAGAAAATGTGGCAGAGGATTCCTTACCTGATGAATCTCTTTTTATGATCAGTTTTAATGACGTATGGTACAAAGATATCATCATATATCTCCAAACTCAAACTTTCTGGCTCAATCTCTCTAGTACATACTGTCATCATATACGATATCAACTTTCAAGCCCGTCAATACATCATCGTTGGTGATACCCTTTACCTTCGTGGTATTGATTCCATTTTTTGACGTTGTCTCAACTACGATGAAGCTGAGAAATCTTTGAATGACTGTCACTCTGGAGCATGTGGCGGTCATATGTCTGGGTATGCCACTGCCCAAAATATCTTGCAAGCTAGTTATTTTTGGCCTTCATTGTTTAAGGATTGCATTATTTCCGTCCAAAAATGCCACCCTTGCCAAACTTATAACAACAAGATCCGATCTCATCATTCTCCTCTTCAACCTGTAGTTTCCGCCGGTCCATTCGCCAAATGGGGCATTGACTTCATGACATGTAACCCTCACTTAGTCGAGGGGCATGGATACATTATTGTAGTTGTGTATTATTTCACTAAATGGCCCGAGGCAATGCCTACATTTGATAACACCGGGAAAACTGCAACATTTTTCATATTCAATCATATCATTACTAGATTTAGTGTCCCTCAAGCCATCGTTATTGATCAAAGTAGTCATTTTAGAAATTCTTTGATGTCTGAACTTACTGACAAGTTGGGTCTTCGCCTTGAAAACTCAACTCCCTATTATACACAGGCCAATGGCCAGGTTGAAGCAATCAACAAGGTTCTCATTACTATGCTTCGACGAATGATAGGAATTCATAAGACAAATTCGCACACGATGTTGTTCTCAACATTATGGGCCTATCAGACATCCGTTAAGTCTGCCACGAGATTCACACCTTTCCAGTTAGTTTATGGTATCGAAGCAATTTTTCCGATTGAATGTGAGATACCATATTTGAAACTAGTCGTTGAACTTCTCCCTAACACCTTCACTGAAGAGGAACGTCTCTTGTTTTTGATGGAATTAGACGAAACCCATCGTGATGTTTCCTTGGTCATTGAAACTTAGAAGAAACCTGACAAAGCCCAATATGACAAACATGTCAAGCCACGTGTTTTTTCTAAAGGTGATCTAGTTCTTCTTTATGAGCAAGATCGTGATTTTCTAGGGGGTAGTAAATTCGAGCCTATGTGGTGGGGGCCTTATATTGTCAAACGAGTGTTGGAGAAGGGAGCTTATGAGATGGTTGATTATGATGGAACCCCTTTGAGTGAACCCAAAAATGGGCTTTACTTGAAGAAGTACTATGCTTAAGTCATTTTTTCAAGAGTGCTTGTATTTTAGTGTATAATATTCTTTTGTGCTTTTTCGTTGATTGATTTTGACCTTTAGCTGCTTACCTTGAGTTGTGCTTGGTTTTCAGATGTCGATGTCTTCACTACCCTACCTTGGCTTCATTGATGGCGCTAGTCACAGTACTCAGAACTTAGCATCTGTTGCTTGGGAAATCTATGCACCTACAGATGAATTGATTAGTCTACATGGTGTTTTCCTTGGTCGTGCAACTAACAATATCGTGGAATACAGTGCTGTCATTGAATTATTGATCGACGTTGTTTCACTTGGAATCCGTCACCTTATTGTATGAATCAATTCATAGTTAGTAGTCTTACAGTTGAGTAATGTTTACTCTATCTGAAGTCCTACGTTGTTAAGGGTATATTTACAAATTTGCCTCTTGGAACATCATTTTGATTACATTGAATATCAACACATTCCTAGATGTTTAAATCCATTAACAGATGCTTTGGCTAATTATGTGTTAGACAGACATTTGAGACATTTATAAAATCCAATCACACTTTGTATATACAACAAGTAAGTCGGTAGAAACCTCATATATATATAACGATAAAAGTTTACAAAAAAGTGTTTTTTGTCCGAAGACAAAAATATAAAAAATGTGAATCACGTGGCTTCATATACAATAGAGCATCAAGGCTGTTGCTCGCTATAACATGCGATTGCCCGTGCTACTCTATAGAGAAGTCGACCGATGGAAGAAGACACACCCATAGTGTAGCGTTGCTAATGCCTCGGGATATCATCAATGTAGGCATCTGGGATGTTCATCGTGAGTCCCTCTAGATTCTGCTCTAGGGTATCATAGTCAACAACAACTACTCCTGCTACGTCATCTCTCTCCCCTCGCCTCTGGATGGGCAATGAACCGGGAGGATGATAAGGTCCCACGTCTGCATCATTAAAGAGCTTTTGATTAGTCACTGGATAAACAACATAAATTTTTTTTATATTAAAAATCACAAAAACATCATATAAACAAAATGTACTTCTTACCTATGTCCCCCCATTGGGAACCCTTGGGAAGAGCCAAGTCCGGATCTCCTTAGAAGTCTAGGCCAACACATGTGTAGTCATCAACCATGAGCATCTGAGTTCTCAACCAGTCGAAGAAGACATCGTTATATCTAACGATGGGACCGATTGCATGTCGTGCCATGAGGTCGACCCACCTCTTCATTATCAGATCTTGTGGGGTAGGTATACCCCACTCTAACTGCAAACGCAAAACTGGGACCCTCTCTAAGAAGAAGTATACTAAAATCGGCCCATATCCAAACTGTTTCGGATCACCACTCCTGCACTTGGTCAATTGTTTTTTCATACTCTTGAGAACCCCTTCACACTAGTTGAAAACTGTTGGTAGCAGGCTAAAGTGGAAAGAAGGATGATCATGGGGAAATAAAGTGTGGAGAAAGTGAAACAATAGCTGGAAGGAAATGCAGCATGCGCACATGTAAGAAAGTGTGCACAAGGAAAGCGACAACTGGATGGAGGAACAACATGCACATGGGAGGAAGACCTAACGTCAGTAAGGTTGGGGTTTTGGTAACAAATTGTAATGGCTGAAGAGCCAAAGATGTATAAATACTGATACTAAGGTATTGTGGACGAGTTCAGAGTTCTGTATTTTTCAGGGATTTTGTAGTTGTTCTGATTTAGTTAGTAGTTGGCTTTGCATTATCATAGATATGTATGAGTTGATGCGATATGTAATGTTTTGGTATGAACTATTTTGTAAGATGTAGAGCTAGAGGAGAGGAGAGAAGATATATCTTGAGGATTAGATCGCAGGCTGAGGAGCCTGGTGCGGTCTAGTTAGCCTCATATAGATCTTACCCATCTGAGGAGAATTGTTAGCGCACAACACTATAAATGTAGAACTACCATAATAAAAGAGTCGAGAGCCAAATCTTTGTGGACGTAGCCCAGGAGGGGGTGAACCACAGTAATATCTGTGTAATGTGATGAATGCATGCATATCTTTATCCTCTTTTCAATAGTTAAATATTGTGCTTAATGAATGAATGGGTTATTATATTGCTATGAAATATGGTTGCGTTATTAAGGAAATAAGTTGTTGAAGGTAATGGACAGTCGTGAATAAAAATCGGTTACAATCACAAGTTATAGTAAATGGATCTGAATACAGATCTCATATCTCATACTCAATCCTGGGCTGTAAACAACCGAGTCTTACAACCACCCATTAAAGCTATCTTGAGTGAGATTGTGTAGCTCATTCTGTGTGTTGTGTTTCCTTCTGGTTTACCAGGAGGGCCGATAGTTTTAGAGGCTTTGTTGGAAACCCGAATGACATGAACCCTGGGTCAATAAGAAGCTCATAGTAGAGTAGAGGAGAGTAACCAACAAATGGTTTCGTTGTCATTGGTAGGAACAAAGGCGGATTGAGTAGTTGATAAAGGTCGAGCGAGGAACGAGCAAAGAAAAGAAGGGAGCAATGAGCCATTAGAAGGGAATGTTTAGACCGTGGAACCCTACGAAAGAAGAAATCGAAGGCTGGTTGAGAACCAAAGATCTAGATTTTGCACAGAAAGACAATAGAACCCTAGAATAACACCCCGCAAATATCTGGACAAATACGTGTTTACTGATTTGCACGGAGTCTTTTTCTGTGATTTTCCACATCCATTGCAAGAATGGATACTAAGGTTGAAGGATAACCACGCGACGAACCAGATTCAAAAGTTAGAATAGACCCCATTATAGATTGAGCAGTTACAACAGGTGAACAACAAATTCACTAGCGCAATAGAATTTTGGCTTGACAGTATTGTGGCAGGCTTCATAACAGAGTTTACAGTTGACACATCGAAGTCATACAGCGCAGCAGAGCACAAATTTCTATGCGGACCTCAAGTAAGTTACATTCGATCACTATATACTTCTATTAAGATACTGCTATATAACAAAGGTGTAATGACAATGGAATCAAACAACTAAACTTCCCTGCGTGCATGGGGGAAGGGGGGAAGCACTGACATAGAGAGGAGGANAGTTTGATTTGGGAATTGTGTTGAGAATGTCTTCATTTTCTTGGATTACATTTTCCTCTCGTCATTACATCTCTGATTTTGTTTTGGAGAGGAAGAAATGAATTCATTTTTTTGTTTTAGTAATCTTTCATAAGAGAATTTTTACATTCGAAATATTTGTTAAAGAGAAGAATTGGAAAATTTTGTAGTTCGTGATTATTTGGAATTATGTTCGTTCGAAATTAAGAAATTGCACTTCGTAGCTTTTCGTACTTCAAAAGAAATACCTTCTCCGTATTGTAATTAGAGTTCATTGAATTGAAAATTGCACATTCGTCTCTTATTGCATTTTCTTTGGTCAAGGTCACAACTTCATCAGTTTCATTTCCATCTCCCTTTTGACTAAACAAAAACATCTAAAACACAACGTAAATTTAAAATTTATTAGCAAACTTTTATTTTCTAGGGATCTTTTTCACCAACATTAGCTAGGATAGCGCTTTGGAATAGGTTGTAAGGAACACTCTCCAAGGCATCAAAACACACAATAGTATCTTGTGATAGGGAGATTTCAAATCCAATTGCTACGTTTTGTCTTTTAAAGTCCTTCTAACACAAGGGTCAATCACAAGGTCGCATTAGGATCGACAGAGTTACTCACCCTGCTTTGTTGGTCTTGGTGTAGTGATTGCACGTATTATTGGGGGTCACTTGAAGGTATACCCATGATTATTTCTGGGAGCCTCTCGAGTTGATTTCGGGCTAGATACCCTGCCTTTGCGCATGGATCAGACTGTCGACTGTTTCCCCGGGAATCACTGTTGTAGTTGGTAACCTTAGTAGCCTATCTCTTTAGGGTATTTACATAAGGTGACTGTGGAGGGGAAAGTCTTCACGGTACCTAGAATCGACATTGGCCATACTCACTTGGGCTCCTTGGAGGTTATACCCATGATTATGTGTGGGAGCTTGCACCAGGGTGTAAGTCCATTAAGTAGTTCGTCAACGTAACTTTTCCACCCACTTTATCCTAGCCCCTTCTTGTCTTGATTTCACGACATTGGATTTCATCACCAACTAGTGACTTCAGAATAAGAAGGTTTGTTTACTTGGTTTGATTTCTAGATTTTATTAGTGAGTGTTGTTTGTTTCCTTAGTTGGCCATAGATTTTTTTCGTTCTTTAATTGGTTCATCCAACATCGGCCTTCGCCATTCACGTAGGATGCAAGGGCTACCCCCGAAAGATCTGGAAGGTTACCTCCCTTTGCTTCCTAATTCACCAGAAGGCTCTCCCGAGGGAGTAGTCAACAATGAAGTAGCTTTTGAAGTTGGAAGCACACACTCTTTGGAAGTATTTCAAATTGTTTCAGATTCCTTAGAGGCGTTCCAACTTCCCCCAAACCCATCGTTGAGTGTTAGACAAGATCTACATCTGCTTCGAATGAACTCGTCAAGAGAAATTGTTGTTGTTGAGAATATTGAAGTACCTACTGGACCTAACGCAGAATTTGGAGTAGAGAATCCACTTTTTCATAGTGAATCATTTACGACCCCGGCTCGCACTGTCAGAACTTCTAATCCTAGTTTCATCCCTTTGATAGTACGTGATCTTTATGACAACCTAGGAGTGAGTCTTGATCAACCTATGGCATCACAAGTGCCTGAGACGTTTGTTACCTATACGATATCTTTAGACCATTTTACTGGTACTACCAGTAGTGTCACCGTCGTTCCAAACCAATTGTTGGTTGGTTGTCACTCGATTCTTCCTCTCCAGATTTCCCATTCTATTATGGTCCCACAAGCTACCATGATTTCTACCGGAAATGTGGTTATCTCTCAAGCTCCTATTGGAACACCACTTCCGCCTAGATCAAATCCATAACTTCCACCTGGGTATAAAGCTTTGAATACTTCCATTGATATCCCTACCCATAACCCATCTAGAGGGTCTGGACTCTTTGTTCCTCCTGGGTATAATGTTGCGAGTCAGTTTGTTACTACACTTTCCCAGGTTCTCTCTAGAGGGTCGTATGTTCCTCCTCCACCTTTGTTAAGAGGATCTAATCCTCTCGGCCTTGGTGGCTCTAGTCCAGTTGGAGGCATCGGTCCTTCTGTCACTTCTGGTTTTCAGATTCCTGTCAGAGGTCAAACTCAAGCTGGGGGACAACCTCAACTTGGGGGGCAACCTTAGATTGGGGGACAACCTCAACTTGGGGGGCAACCTCAAGTTGGAGGCCATAACGCGATTTATGGACAAAATGTGCATGTGTTACAATCTCAACCTTGGAATCTTCCTTTCCAAGGGAATCAACAACCGGCTAGGGTGAAACATCCTCAAGTCAAATATTTTTTACCCCCTAACCTCGATCAACCGTATCCAGGTTCTTTGAATCCCACTTGGGGTCAATAATTTCAATCTAATGTTCCTTTTCAAGGAAACATACCTAATGAACCCAACCCTGTGGGTTATCTACCTCAAAATCCTCCACAACCGAATCTGTCAGGATTGTCTAACTATATCCAGACTACTTATGGTCATACCGGTATACCTATGGGGCTTCTCCCTCAGAACTACCAGTTTCCTCAATTGAACCGACAGTTTCCTTTTCTAGCCACTTTGGATTTATCGGATTTGTCTAGGATTTTGAACGATCCTATTCTACATTCTCCTTATTGGCCCGTCATACTAGCCAAACTACCGTCCGACATTCCTAAATTTGATGGTCGAGTAGGATAAGACCCGAATAATCATTTTATGAATTTTCATCTTTGGTGTTCGTCCAACAAATTGATGGACAACTCCATTAGATTACGACTTTTCCAACGAATTCTCATAGGTTCGTAAACAAAATGGTACATCGAGTTACCACGAGGATTCTTTAATGACTTTAACACCCTAGCCATGGCCTTTTTAACACATTACCAGTTGCCAATTCGATACAAAATGGGAACCAAGATTTTAAGTTCATTCAAACAATCCTTGTCCACTCATATTTCTAATCACATCCATGAGTGGAGGAGGAGGAGACGTTTAATCAAAGTTTCTCCTCCTGATCAACTGTTGTTTGAGTGGTTTACCAAATCCCTCATTGGACCTATTGCTCGTGATGTTTCCATGGGTGATGTTGTCACTGAAGAGAAGGTGATTAGCCGTGCTTAGTATTTAGATCTCGTTTATTCGCAAACGAGAAAACTTTATGATTTGATCCCTAATGCTCCTAGTCCTTCCATAAACCCTACCCCAACACCTTCAACAACTTCTCATGTTGTTGATGGTGTGATTGGCACCTTTCATGCGGAGACTCAGTTTGCACACGCTAGTCACACCAATCCCAAATCTACTGCTCCTAATGTACATAATGCTCTTGCTCCTACTCCTTCTGCCAGTAAAACCGCTGAAGTTAATTCGGTTCAATCTACACCTACCGGTAAAAATCAAAATAAAAAGAAAGAGAAGGGTAATAATAAGGAGGACAAAAATAACAATCAACCCTCTGATAAAGCCAAAACACAACCCGTTGATGAGAAATATAAACGTAAGCCTCATTACTCTTGTCTTATTTGTGGTGACAACCATAATACGAAAGATTGTCCACGACGCGTTGAGGTTACTAAGTTCCTCCAAGGGACCGGAAAGCCTTCTACACCTGCTGTCTTGTCACAACCGTTTCCTTCTCAGTAGCAAGACCAATTGGTCATTCATGACCAACCCTCTCCATCTACCTCATCTTATGTCCTTATGTGTACTAGTGACTATAAGAAGAACGAAGTTGCCATCGCAACTTGAGCCAAATATTACTCTTTGTTGAAGGAGAAAGTTGACGATACACCACCTTCGTTGGTTCAACCTCCTCCCCCAACTTCACCTCCAAATGGTCCTCTTCATCTCGAACGACCAGGTCTCTATACAGTTCTTTGCCCTCCTCCGAAGGGCGTTGTTCGAAAGTCCTCATTTAATCCTCATGCACGTGCTGCCCAAAACTACAGTATTGTAGAATACCTTGTGCAAGCACCCTCTACAATGTCGGCTCTCGAAGTTGTAACATCCCCAACCACCAACAAGCTGGGTAATGCTACACTACTTTGATCTGTGACAACCCCAACCTTAACTACTGGCTATGCCACACAAAGATACTTGCGGAAAAACATACACATCCATATGAACATAGAAGGTCTATTCTACATATATATATATATCACATATTAATGTGGAGGTAACAATAAGACTACACATGCAACATATACAAAATACACAGGCAATACTCATCAATTACAACATAAGTACCATTACACAACATGTAAATGAACATAAAATTGGTACTTATCTTTTCAACTAGAGCAACACCACCAACTACGTGCAGACCTTCCATCAACCTTCCAGCCATAGAGCATGCTACTCATCACGCTCAACAGTGGGTCACCCCTGAGCTGGGACTAAGCTCCACCCAGGGCAAGGGAATCCTAGACTAGGTTGAGGTTACAGGAAACTGCACTGTGCAACTAGAAGGATTCTCTCCAGGAGCCTTCTTACGCCCACTACTCACAGAATCTCATTCCCCACATGCCCGTTCCACCCCGGGAATATGCACCTTCACTGTTCCATAGTCCATCGGCTACTCCACTTCCCCTCTCAGGGTCTCGAAAATAGGTTGGATCAGGAATTCTCAGAGCTCCGTAGCTGGCGCTGGACTCTCTCTAGGAGAAAACCACTTCTAAGCAAACTCTCACTCGGAGAGAGCTGCTCACAAGCCTGGAAACCTACCTCTTCTACCATGGCCTACCAACCCACTTCTTCAACCAGTTTCAACTCAATTCCCACAAGGTGAGGACAACAACCACTAGTCAATACAATTAAGGAAAACAAAAGGCAACAAGCCACACTCAGTCTAGGAACTGCGTGGCCACAACAACCCATAGTTATAACACCACACAGCTCATAAAAATACAGGATACTCAGATTTCCCCAGAGACACAGATCAGTCCATGGGTTTTCCCATGGGTTTCAGGGTGCGTGACCAGGAAACAATGCAGAGGTCGATCATCCTGGTTTTGGGCTCAGATTGCGGATGGAAGAATGGAAAAACCCCCAACATGATTTGACTCATAGGTTACTGGTTCCAAAGATCTGTGATGGATGCCCTTGGTTCACGGTTAGACAGTGGATGGAGAATGGCAAGCGAACCCCCTAACAGTGTTGGCTTTCCCAGCTATAACTGCATGTGCCCAGGCCGACACCTGTCTTCCTGTAGCCGCATGCACTCCACTTAGCATACATTCCTTTTCCAGGAACTTAGGAAAACACTTGGTCAATTGACCACCTTATCCTTTTATGAAATAATAATAAATTATTATCCCCTTTAGAGGTAAGGCCCCTAGCTTAGCCCCTAGGCCCAAACACTTAGCCTCCTCCCTTACCCAACCTTGTGGAAGCTTAGTCCCCCATCACTCTTTCTTCATGGTTGGTGTTGGAGCCGACTTTGTTTTTTCTAGCCCGTCTCAAATTTCATGTCTTAATGCTCGAAATCGAAAGGTGGTTTTCGTATTTTCCGTCTGTGGTTTCAAAATTTTTGAAGACTTATCACACAACAACGATGATTATTGTACTCTCGAGGTGAGTTCTACCTTTCGGCAAAAAAAAATTCCCCCTTTTGTTCTACCTCAGGATTTCGCGCATTGGATGCTATAGATCACGTAGTTCATAAGTCCCGAGCAACGAAACAACGAAATCGCTTTAAAATTTCACCCAGGACAGTAACAAGAGTAAAGTTTTCCTAAATCATGATTAAATGTCATCGGGTTTTCGCACCTCGACGCTCACCAAATCCAAACTTTATTGTCGTAGCCCCGATAGCTGAGACCACGAAGTCCTTATTTTAGTAACCTTTGTCAAGGTTAAAAGTAAAAGCTAAACCATGGTAAAGTTCTGTTGGCAATTCGCCACTCGATGTTTTCTTTTTAAAAAGTTATACTGTCTAAGCCCTGACCCGCGAAATCATGATAAGGATATGAACATAATTAATTAATCACTTAATCCGAGTTTATCTTCCCTTTTAATTAAGTCGTATTATTGCGATCTCGCAGTTTCGCAACTCGACATGCAAACTTCCCGAAAACGTATCTTCGAAGCTCCAAGTCGCGATATGGCGAATATAATAATTACGTAATTAATTAAGCTCCTAATTGCATTGGAAGTGTTACAACACTGTCCTACCCAACGTAAGACGCTCTTAGCTTCCATTGGCGCTTTTGATCCCGAGTCATCAAACAACATCACGTTTAATATGGACGATTATCGA
>JZKD02S2143228.1:177498-194025 GCA_000966675.3 Picea glauca
GGGGATTTGGTCCTAATACAATTACCGACATGATTAATCCACAATGGGGATTAATCCTATGAATAAAATAATAATAATAATAAGAATACTCTTTGCAGTTACATTATTTCAACATTATCCCAGCTTACTGGAGTATTGCACTTTCTGCCATAAAGTGCTTCAAATGGGCTCATCTTCAACGATGCTTGATACCCATTATTGTAGGTGAATTCTACCAAGTGTAGATAGTGTTCCCATTTCGATGGTTTTTCCATCACATACATCCTCAGTATGTCTTCTATTACTCGATTCACCTGCTCTGTCTGCCCATCAAACTTAGAATGATAGGTTGTGCTAAAGTTCAAATTCGTTCTGAATCCTTTGAACAACCCTTTCCAGAAATTTGAGGTAAATTCCGAGTCTCTGTCAGACACAATTGTCTTGAGAATACCGTGCAATCGTGTTAATTCCTTCATAAAAATGTCGGCAACATCCACTGCCTTGTGAGTAGTCTTTAGTGGAATAAAATGGGCATCTTTCGTAAGCTTGTCCACCACCACCATGATTGAATCATGTTGCTTGCCTGTTCTGGGCAATCCTATGATGAAATCCATTGTCACCACTTCCCACTTCCACTCAGGAATGGGTAAAGGTTGCAACAATCTTGCTTGGTGTCTGTGCTCAGCTTTAACCTTTTGACACTCCATACATTTGGCGATGTATTCTGCAATCTCTTTCTTCATACCTGGCCAAAAGTAATGGCTCTTGACTGCTACCACAGTTTTATGATATCCAGGGTGCCCAACATAAGGCACATTATGCATCTCATGCAAAATCGCAAATTTCAAATCCTGGACATTAGGTGCATAAATTATGTTTTTGTACAGAAGTATTCCATCAGTTTCCAATTTATAAATCTCCACTTTCTGTGGCATCTTACCTTGTTGTAGCTTTGCTACCAAATCCTTGTACTGCAAATTTGCATTTGCAGCTTCCAAAAATTTTCTTTTAATATCAGTTTGGTACATGCTAATGGTTGTAGCTTGTAATTCATGTACTCTCTTGTTGAGTGCATCATCCACTTTATTTTCCTTCCCTTTGATATGCTTGATATCAAAATCGTACTCACAGAGAAACTCCAGCCACCTACTATGTCTAGCGTTCAAGGTTGGTTGATTAAACAAATACTTCAGACCATTATGGTCTGTCCTTAGTTCGAACCTCCTTCCCATGAGGTAATGCCTCCATTTAATTAGAGCGTGTACTATGGCTTCCAACTCAAAATAATAAGTTGTGTAGTTTCTTTCGTGCTCTTTCAACTTTCTGGATTCATAACAAACTGCAAATCCATTTTGACTAAGGACTCCTCCCAGTCCTTCTTTGCATGCATCTGTGCACACCACAAAGTCTTCATTCGGATCTGCAATCTTCAGGATTTGATCCGGATTTTATGAGCAGAACGAAATGACTACAGATTATTAACAGGTTCTTAACACAAAATAACAGAGATACAGTAAAATTGGTTTTCTATTCAATAAGGAAATAAGCTGAAATTGTAAAATGCAGCGGAAATAAGCTTGTTGGAATGGTGGCAGCTTATCTCTGAGAAGAGATGTGACGGTTGCGCTCATTCGCAAGAAGATGATTACCATGAGGCTTTGAAGGCCTTTTTACAATAAACAAGAATGCCAAAAACCCTAGACATCCAAAAACCTAACCTTAGGAGATGAAGCACCAAAAGTCATGTGGGCCCCGTCTGGGTAAGTTAGTACATCAACTTCCCGAGGTCGTAACTTTTGCAAACGATCTTCGTTTTAGGCGTATGATAGCCCGTTGGAAAGGTATCATCGAGGAGATTCATTTTTGGGGCTATATCATGCCTTTGGTTATTATTGAGAAGCTCGATCCCTAAAAACCTTCATTTAGGCCCTCAAAATGATCCCAGAAGTTAAAACTGCTAAAAATAGTAAATTGCCAAAATTGCCAGAAAATTGTTTTGAGCCAGTCGGAAAAGGTGGGTGGCCACCGATATCCACCTGGATCAATCCTCCCTCCTTAGAAATAAATGGTCTCCATTGCATTGAGTTCCCCCATCAGATGAGGAAATTTCTGTTGAATTTGGCCCCGGGTGAGCCACTTGCCTTGGTGCAGTAGCTGCCCTGCTTTGACGACTCGATAAAGTTGGATCATTTGTTGTCGAGTGCCCTTAATATGTGTGTCCACAATCTGATCGTTGGATTCCTATTGTATGCAGTCAGGGTTGAGCTCTGTTGGTGTCAGTTGTTTTGTTACGTCCAAGGTGTCCAATAATGGTGGGAAATAAGGGCGAAGGAGATCCACGTTGAACACTGGGTGCAGGCCAAGGAAAGGAGGAATGTTGAGCTCAAAATAATTATCCTATGTGGCCTTGTTGATGGTGTATGACCCATAACGAAGTGGGAGAATCTTCTGATGGGGTCATGTAAGGCATTCTTTCTGCAAGTGCAACCAAACTTTGTCGCCCACCTGAAACTTATGTGGCACTCGATGTTGATCATGGCGCTGCTTGTACTTGTCATTGGACTTCTGTAGGATATCCTGAACCTGTTGGTGGATGTGCTGGATTCGCTCAATGAACCAGGTGGCTTTGTCAGCTTCAGCTGGAGCAGGAGATGAGTTGGTCGAGGTGACCGCAAGGGGAAGTGCAACATCTATGGGACCCAATGGTTGGAATCCCAACCCCACCTGAAAGGGGTTGTGGTCGGTTGAGCTATGTAGGGCTCGGTTGTAGCTATGTTGGACATAGGGAAGGTTCTCATCCCATGTGCGAGGGTGCTTTGAATTATACATGCGAAGGATATGCATAATCATTCGATTTACGACCTCGGTTTGGCCATCTGTCTAGGGGTGGAAGGCCGTGGATTTGGTGAACTTGGTGTTCAATAGTGACCAGAGGCTCGACCAGAATGTGCTGAGAAATCGACTGTCCCGATCTGAGACAATGGTTTGTGGGATTCCAAAATGTACCCAGACTCGTTCAAAGAAGATCTTGGCAGTGGCCTCTGCTGTGATGTTCTTCTTGCAGGCAACCAGTATCGCCATCTTAGAAAAACGATCAACAACCAAAAAAACATAGTCATTTCCCCGCTTGGTGGACGGGAGGCCCAACATGTAGTCCATTGAGATGGATTCCCATGGCCTATCAGGAGTAGGAAGAGGGGTGTAGAGGCCCTGTTTCTTAGTGGTTGGTTTGGAAATAGTGCAGGCAGTGCAGGACCTGATATACTTGTTGACCTCCTCTTGAAGTTTCGTTCAGTAGAAGTGTTTTTGTAGCATCTCCATTGTCTTTTCGATGCCGAAGTGTCCTGCCACCCGACTGTAGTGGGCTTCCTAGATCAGCTTCGCTCGCCCACTTGATGGAACACAGATATGGTCCAGACGACACAACAACCCATCCTGAAGATGGAAATTATCGACAACTGCGTTTGGAGCGAACGTTTGGGAGGTGGTGGCAAAGTCGGGATCTATCTCATAGAGTTGGGGCCAGCCAGAGGTCGCATGCCTACAGGCATCTAGCACCGTGGTGAGTGTCGCGATTGGTGGTCTACTGAGGCAATCAATAACGCGATTGGTGCTTCCTGTTTTATACTTGATGTTGAGGGTGGAATTGCTGCAAGTATGTGGACCACTTTTGATGGCGATCATTCTGAAATTTTTCTTGTGTCTGCATGAACTGCAGTGGCTTATGATCAGTTTGGATGACTGTCTCCTTCCCAAGAATCTAATGTCTCCACTGGCGGTAGGCTTGCACAATGGAGTACATTTCTTTGTTGTAAGTAGGGTACTTACGGACAACATCTGATAATGTCTCACTATGATAGGCCATGGGGTGGTTGTGTTGAGTGAGAATGACACCCACCGCATAGTCTGAAGCATCTGTCTCGATCTCAAAGGGTTGTTGTAGGTTTGGTAGTGAAAGTACTAGGGTTGAGCACAAGCACTGCTTCAAATCGTCGAACGCTTGTTGTTGGTACCAGCCCCACCCAAATTTCACCTTACCACCACCCCTGGTTATTTGGCTGAGGGCCCATGCAATATGGGAGAATCCCAACACGAACCTACGGTAGAAATTGGCAAGGCCCAAGAAGCTCCGAAGCTCAGTGAGTGTGGTTGGGGATGGCCAGTCACGGATGACTTGGATCTTGGCTGGATTCACATGTATGCCATGCTGATCAATTATGTAGCCCAGGTAGTGGACCCTGTCCATGCCGAAGGAGCATTTTTCCAAGTTGGCATATAGCTTGTGTTGTCGCAGGGTGTGCAGAACGTGTTGAATATGTTGCAAGTGTTTAGACCAAGTGTTGTTGTAAATGATAATGTCATCCAAATACACCACTACAAAAGCATTGGTGAATGGTTGCAGTATATCGTCCATCATCCTCATGAAAGTGGCTGGGGAATTTGTCAAACCAAAGGGCATGACCAACCATTCAAAAAGGCCTTCCTTTGACTTGAAGGTGGTTTTCCATACATCTGTCTGTTCTATCGGGACCAGGTGGTAGTCAGGCTTTAGATCAATCTTATCGAAGTATTTGGCCATCGTGAGTTGATCAATGAGGTCGTCGATTCAGGGAATCGGTTACCGGTTTCTGACTGTGATTTTATTCAGAGCCCGGTAATCAATGCAGAGTCATCAGGTTCCATATTTATTCTGTACCAGCACGATTTGGGCTCTCGCAAGGTGATGAGCTCGGACGGATGTGCTCCTTGTGGAGAAGTTTTTGGATCTGTCGCTTGATCTCCTCATTCTCTAACAAAGAATGAGAATGGAGATAGACTAGCCCATTGGGCAGCGGTGCGTCGAGGGTCAGATCGATGGGGTGCTTGACCTGGCAGTGCAAAGGTACCTCGGTAGGTGAGAAGAAGATATTTGAGTATTCTTCCACGACCTTATCTACTTGCTTCTGCTGTGTGGAGAGGTCAGCCGCAGAGACCCTAGATGTGGTTGTGATCTTTCGCTTATTCTAAGAGCGAATCACGAAGAAGACAAACTTCCCCATCTGAGAGATGACCTTGCTGCATTGCTAAGCAGAGATCAAGGAAATAACACTAGGTGGGACTGCCTTGGGTATCCTATACAATTTCCTGTTCAAATTAATAATAAGACTACGAGGTCTAGACTCATATACAACATGACGCTTCCATAAATAAGGTTGCCCCAAAAGAACATCAAAAACTTCGAGAGGAGCAACATCACACAATACCTCGTCTTTGAAGGGCTTGATGTCGTACGAAAATCAACACTATTGGCTGATGTGGATATCACTTCCTTGGCAGAGCCATCCAATGGTGTAGGGTTTTGGGTGCGGCGTTGTCGGCAGGGCCAACCGCTTGATGACCTCTGCTGAGATGAGGTTCTTCTAGCTACCGCTATCAACGATGAAGTGCAACGGGGTGCCTTTTACCCACATCTGTGAATGGAAGAGGCGTTCTCCTTCTTCTGGCTCGTCTGGTTCACCAGGCTGGAGCTTGGAGGTAGCAACGGTGGCACTGGGTTTCACGTCAATGATCTGTCTTCCCCTTTCTGGTTCTGGCTCAGAGTCTGAACCTGCATCTGACTCAGAGGCTTTCACTTCAGCCACCAGCGACTGCTTTGAATGGTAGTCAGCAATGTTATGCCAAGGGATCTTATGGAAGTCGCACCACTTCCCAGTATCTTTCTTTGTCTTTACGGTGTCCTTATTTGCTAGCAGCTTGGACTGGTTGTCTTGATACTGTCCATCTTTGCTCTGTCCTTTGTTCTGTCGGTTGGGGCCGCCCTTTCCTAGCTTTTGTTGTGAGGGGTTCCTAGGCCCAAATTGCCACGTCTTTTGTTTGAGCTTCTGCTCGATTTTGATGGCATATCGGTAGGCCGCGCCCAAGGATGGGATGTCGAGAAATTCCATTTTGGTCTGGATGTATCTATGCATAGCGTCATGATACTTGAGCACCAATTGTCGCTCTGAATCTTTGATACCCAGCTTGGTGTGCAAGGTATGAAAGATATTTGTGAAATCTGGCACTGCTTGGTCTCTTTCTTGCCGGAGTGTCATCCATTTGGTATACAAGTCGTCGTAACTTCTGACAGGGTAGTATTGTTCCTTAATAACATCCCTAAAGGATTCCCAGGTGGTTGTGACTGTAAATAATGAGGGTTCCTCTGTTTCCTTTTGCTCACAGAAAGTTTCCCACCAATCTTTGACATGGGGAACGACTTTGAGGAGAGCAAAAGTAATATTTTCTCTATTCTAAAAGTTATGGACAGAAAAATACCCTTCTAGTAGATTCAACCACTTGTCTATTGCATTTGCGTCTATCTGACCTTCAAATATAGGAATATCGAAGTTTATTTGTACCTTGAAGGGGGCAGCGCCTCCGCTCGAAGAAGATGCGTCACTTATTGGTAGTTGTAGAAGGATTTGCGCGAAACTATCCATCATCTCGTTCTTTTGTTGCATGAGGGTTTCCTCAATCAAAAGTTTGAAAGGATCTCCTGTCCCGTCATCTTTCTTTTCTCCTGCCATGAGAGGTCACTTGGGCGTGCGAGAGCTTTTGTCCTCAAGAGAAACAAGATCAAGACCCAACTCTTTGTACTCAAGTAGCTAAGAATCTTGTCCTAGGCACACACATAATGAAAAATACATAAGGGGAAGTATACCTCCTTCCTTTCAATGGCTAGATACCAAAGTGCTACTGCAACTAGTTTCCCCAAAGGCAATAAACTTGTACATAAAGAAGTTTTATTTTACCCTTACTTGTTTCGCAACTTTCATTTCATGGCTTTCTTTGATTTCTTTTGCATTTGAATCATTTATTTCCTGGTTTGATTTTTTGCTTGCATTTCAATTCTCTAATGATTCTCGTCATTTAAATTGTGTTCTTTCAATTTTCCTAGAATAGTCTCACATTATAGTTTTCTCTTTTAGACTAATCATTTCACATTGCAAGCTCTAATCATTACAGCTATAAGTTCTAAGCTCAGTTTTGTGAAACTACGGGACTCTCTCTTGTAAGTTGTTTATGGCATTGGCCCATGAAATTAATTGATCGAACTTTTCACGAGGGGAATCTAAATTTTTAGTATAGTGGTGCAACACAATTTTCTCAAGTGACTATCCCATTAGTAATCTAGGGGTTCAAGTATTGAATAGATTACTAGTTATCTACAGGGTCCCACCTGTTAGCACTCTATAATTTCTTAAGGTTGAGAAAGAAATGACAGAGGTAACCACAAAACCACTTTGGAAGCTGGGATCTAGCCCTGCCAACTTCAGAGAGGGATCTCTCTGTAAGATTTAGATTTGTTTAGATTAAAATATTAGGCTAGTTATGATATTTTATGATTTGTTTGTTTTGATTTGAAATGTTTGGTTGGAACAGTGAAGATGGGCTATTGGGAAAATGGAGTCACAGTTTCAAATTAATCAAATACAAGGTTTAACGGGCTAATATTACAGGGAAGGGTAGGAAAATTCACTGGATCTTCAAATATTTAAGGTATGGAGGGATGAAAAGGTCTAGAAAACCAATAAAAAACAGAGCAATTAAGAATTTTGATTTTAATCTTCAGTGGAAAAAACATAAAATTATTGTTAAGCTAGAGACAGAGTGTACATTTAAACAAATTATGTCCTTTATCTTCTTAGTATAATTTAGAATTTAGGAAACAATAGTGATAACAGAGGGAAACAACTTAACACGGAAAAAATGCACTTCACCAATAAAGTTGACAAAAGTATCGTGTAATGATTGCACTATATTACTGGAAAATCTGACCAATGGTGTCTTTGTGGGCTGCTTTACAATACTAGTCTTATCCTCAAAACAAGTCCCAACCCCTCATACTTCGAAATGAGAATTATTTATACATTTATTTACAAAAGATCCTGTCATAATTGATCGGGATTTATTTAAGGGATATCTAAACTAACATCTATCTATAATCACAACAATATAGGACTGTTAATATCCACTCGAATTTCTGGCATTGTTTTGATGGAAGTTGTTGATGATCTGTCCTTTGACTCCTACTGCGTTGTTGGTCCTTACTGCTGACTGTGGCTATTTCTGCAAGTATTGTGCATTGAAATCTAAAATTGGTTCATTAACTGTTGATCTTCTACTACTACGTGTCTTCGTGCCCATGAAATCTAGAAAGAAGTTGAAACTATCTCTGCAAAATATGCTTAATGTCCTCTCAATCTGATTTCATTGCCATTTGTCCCTTTGAATAACTTCACCAGGAAATTAGCTTGCAGTTGAAAATAAGTGAGGGTAATGGTAATCTAACAGAAATATTTGCTCGGTCTTCACGGGTTCTCAATCATCTAATAGTGTAACGAGGGAAAATGTTGAGTTTTCATGGTTGTAGGAATATCTGTTAGGGTGTGGGACCGTTACGAGATAGCTAGGGATCATGGGGGAAGGGGTTAATTTGCTAACGGATAGGAGGTCTAGGGACAAGTGTCGTGTAGGAAGAGGAGGAGTAGAGGCAGTAAGGTGAGCGATGTCGGGAGTGTGGGGATAGGTGTCATGTAGGGAGAGGAGGACTAGAGGCGGGAAGGTGAGAGATGGGGACAAGTTAGGTGGATTTCGGAGGGGGGGTATGCGAGATACAATTTTAGGAGGGGGGGTTCCGAAATGACAAGAGAATGCCACATAGGTGGGGCCGGAGCGGGCAAAACAACTTTTCAGACCCCCCCTCCGTTGATAAAGGTAGGTAGGTCGGGGGGCGAAAACACATGAGGGTCGTCGATTTGGAGGATGGATGATGTCGCCGGGGAAATCTGTGCGTAATTTATCATTTGGGAGTTTTTAATAATTAAGTGTGGGGTGGGCCATAGGCTTTGACTTTCAGATTTAACTTTTGATCTGGATGTCGGTCTGAAACACCAAATATACCATTGGAAAGTTGCTCCTGAGAATTATGCCATGAAAACACCTGCAACCTGATCTGAACCAAATTTATATGCAAAAATCTCCCAAAGATCCATACTTTGTTTTGGCTATTGGACTTCAAAAACTAAATTGTTGTTTACATAAACACATTTTTTAGGCTATGACACCTAGTGATGCATAGGCTAAATCTTACCAATCAGATTTCTAAAATAGTCAACTGAAAAAATAGATTACCTATATTTATAGGACCCTAACACCACTCATTCACATAATATGTTCTTGGGCATACTTGGGCATACTCAATATGTTCTCAATAACATGTATCATCCATCATGTCTTTATAAGGTTATTGATCTTCCCCCATCCACCTTCTGCTTTTTTTAAAAAAGTAAAGGCTTGGGAAAGGATTTTTATATCATTTGGGACATGCAGGTATCTTCGCCAGGGCTATGGACACTTCTTGGTAGAATAATAAGAATTGTGATATTGGGTTGACTATGCTTGGGCTATGGATGCTCACTAGTAGTGGAGTGACACAAGGATAAAATAACCAAATAATATGAGAAAAACATCAACGTCCAATATCTATAACTCTATGATACTATATTGGCATCTAAGGATAGGAGGAAATCAAGGAATTAAGTCCATTAATTTAACACTCTAGCTCTAACTGATAGGTTACTCAAGCTTGGAAATAGGTACTTGTACAATTGGTTTAAACACAAATATTTGGTGGGAACCCATGGATGAAGTTAATATCCTTCGATCTAAGATGATTTTTTCCTTCTGGGGGCCTTTGTGATTCCAACAACAAATTGCATAGATTCATGGCTTTGTTTTGTGCATCACCAATGGTTGAGCCAGAAAAAACTCCTCCAATTTTCACCTATTGATATAGGACCTAAGTAGAAATTGAAAACCCCTCTTGTGGATTATGATGCCTAAGGTATTGACACTATTTGGAGTCTTAGATTTGATAGAATGAGATTAACTTTGGAACTATATCTTGAAGCTACTTTTATTGGTCACAAGTTCCTTGCTTTCATTTAAACTTCACCTTGGATTGTTTTAGATTTCTCATCTTCAAGCTCATGACTTTGAAAGTCTTACTAAGTGTATATTTTCCCATTGGAAAACTTCTTTTATTAACAGTTTGTGTAATTTCTGTTGAATATTGAGTAGCTTCGGAAGATATCCTTATTGTATTGGACCAAGACAAAACTCTACAAAATGTTATTATATTATATTTATTAATATGGCCCTATTGTGCCTTTGTAAAAGTTGGCCCTATTGTGCCTTGACAATTAAATGTAATTTAAGAGGGTAAATTGACAGGTCAGCCCAGACCCTAATTTAGGGAAGCCATACTACTATTTATAAGGGAGGCTAGCGCCTCGCTTGTTTATCCACAAAAATGGGCTTTGCAACAAGAGGAAAAGTGTGCAATTCTTGGAGGATAAGTTGTTGTAGCTAGTTGTGACATCAAGGAGGGTTTTGGTCTATCTCTTGGTATTTCTTGGTTAAATGGTGAGCTACTCTTTCCTAGTGAAGGAGTAGAGGAGGATCTTTTTCCTTGTTAGTTCTCTCTTGGAGAGAAGCATTGTTCTTGGTTGGATAATCTATATTGAGGAAGTTTGTTGAGTTTTCTCCCCCTAGAGGGTTTCCCAGAATAATCTTTGTGTCTCTCTTGTTTTTGTGATTGCCTCTCTTTCAGTGATCTTATATATGCAACTAATGTGCTAAATGATTGTAATAATAAAGAAGAACCGTAACTTCTAGCTGTATAAGTAAAATAACATCATGGTATCATAACAGGCCAGAAAGAGACCAACTCACAATATATAAAGAAGTGGCTAGTCTCATCGCATCCTCTCCAAGATTCAATTTTCCATGTTGCAATTGTTGCATAATTGGGGTTTCTGCATAAACCCTAAGTGTGAAGTTTTCCCTATTTAAGGAGGATGTTGGAGAAAGTAACCACACCTAGGAGCTCGCCCTAGGAGGGCGCATCACTTCCCTAGATCAGAATTCTGAAATTTTGAGGTGATGCGATCCACAGTAGAGGGAAGTGATGAGCTACCCCAACGCAGGCTAGTACGCTACCCCAGCTCAAGTTGGTAACCCCAACACAGACTATTATGCTACCCCAACGGAGGTTGGTAACCCTAATGCAAGCAGGTACGCTACCCCAGCGCAGGTTGGTAACCCCAACGTAGGATGGTACACTACCTCGATGCAGGTTGGTAACCCCAATGCAGGTTGGTACGCTACCCCAACGCAGGCTGGTATGCTACCCCATTACATGTTGGTAACCCTAATGCAGGCTGGTATGCTACCCCATCGCAGTTTGGTAACCCCGACACAGGATGGTACGCTACCCCAGCGCAGGATGGTACGCTACCCCAACGCAGGTTGGTAACCCCAATGTATGATGGTATGCTACCCCATCGCAGTTTGGTAACCCCAACGTAGGAAAGTATGCTACCCCAACGCATGCTGGTATGATACCCCAACACAGTTTGGCAGCCTCGACGTAGGATGGTACGCTACCCCTACGCAGGTTGGCAACCCCAACGTAGGTTGGTATTCTACCCCAGCACAAGATGGTACGCTACCCCAACGTAGGATGGTACGTTATTCCAGTGAAAGTGCATAACTTCCTATGATATATAGATCCGTGATTAAGAACAAGACAATGACCAAGTATGCAAAAGAATAAAAGAAAGTGATGATGACTATGATAAGAAGAATAACTTCCATGCTAAGAGGGAGTGTTGAAGATTGAGTAGCTTAGGAAGATATCTGTATTGTATTTGACCAAGACAAAACTGTAAAGAATGTTATTATGTTATATTTATTAAGATGACCCTATTGTGCCTTTGTAAAAGTCATCCTTATTGTGCCTTGACAATTAAATGTAACTTAAGAAGGTAAATTGACAGGTCGACCCAGACCCTAATTTAGGGAGGACATACTACTATTATAAGAGAGGCTAGCGCCTCAATTGTTCATCCACAAAAATGAGCTCTGCAACAAGAGTAAAAGTGTGCAATTCTTGGAGGATAAGTTGTTGTAGCTAGGTGTGACATCAAGGAGGGTTTTGGTCTATCTCTTGGTATTTTTTTGGGTTTTCTCCCCTTAGAGGGTTTTCCAGGATAATCTTTGTGTTTCTCTTGTTTCTGTGATTGTCTCTCTTTCAATGATCTTATATATGCAACTAATGTGTTAAATGATTGTGATAATAAAGAAGAATTGTAATTGCTAGTTGTATAAGTAAAATAACAACAACTTCACACTCCCTCAATTTTTTCTTCAATGAGACGTTATGCAGACTAATCAAATTGTGAACTTATTGGCCTCTATGACAATGCACACATTTCCTAATTTTCCATCCTTGCAACTCTGGGCTTCATCATTGAAACTCCATTTATTGTTCCTATCATAAGTTTATAACTTCACAACATATGTTATATGTCGTAGGTTGGAGAAACTTCAAATATTGAAAAGGTTGGGACAACACATCTCTGGAACATTTCACAAAAAGGTAAATGTTCAAATGTACATGAAGTGCAATAACCTTATCCTTAAGGAGAAAAGGATGAGGCTCATGCATCATCACACTTAACTAAGTTTTGAAAATCCCAACCTTGTGACAAAGCACAATGGAAAGAGTTTGAGCCTGTGATGTGTCCCAGTAGATGGGAGCTTATATAGTTGACTACCCTATGATAAATTAGATGAAAAAGCATTTATAAATTCATTGAAAATCGTGAAACGTCCAAAAGAGTTTGGTAAAAGTTTCCATAAGGTTAAAAGGGGAAAAGTGAATATAAACATGCAAAGTAAAAGTGAAAGGAGAATAAGTGATTTCTACACAAACTTTCACTTTTTTTTTTTTTCCTTCAAGCAAAGTTTCAAAGCCCCCTCTCATATACACTTGTCAAGGGAGAAACAGGAGGCTCTAGTCACCCATCAACATTTAGCCAAGTGTACCATGTCGGTTACGTTCCAAGTTTCGATGTAGTATTGGTTTTATTATACTAATATTAATTGATTCCTTTCATTTGAAATACCATCATGTCCCTCTTTTGTTTCTTCCCCCTTTCCCAATGTTTTTTCACTTGCCACTTCTCGTCCTGCTATGGCTTAACATTGTATCAGCCCAAATGGTATAGAATTTAAAAAACTCATGCAAAACTTGATCCCTATTGTGGCATGACAAAATTAAACTTCGTAGGAATGGTTTTGATACCCTAGTTATTTGTTTCTGAATACTTGGTTCTTTGACCCTATTACTAATTTGATTTGGTACCATTTTCTTCCACTCTCAATATTCACCCTAATTTATCCAACTGAAGTAACGTTGTTGGCCCCAATTCAAAATGGAAAAATGGATTGTTCAAGAAATGAATAAACACGTAACGATGTTTTCATTGATGAATAAATCATGTGTGTCTGAAGGTTGAAGGAACTCTTTAAGACCATTATAGATATGGGTGGGGTTATTCCTTATTTCACAAATAGTATCTAAGAATGGTATGATAGAAACTCCATCGCCCTATTCAACAGAATGAGCTTACCTACATGCATGACATTGTGTGATTGGTAGAAATATAGATTAGAGACCTCCAAGTCCTCTCATAAGACATTTATTCTCAAGATATCCCTCTGAAAGTTTTTTCTCAAAGAATCCAATAAGTAAATGGACATATAAACTTTACTAGTGTTTTTCCTAACCATGATAACATGCATTTTTATTGATGTGGATGAGCCAAAGGACTCAAATATGGATTATATAAGAACATGTAAACATAAGGAGACAATTCATGAAATCTTCCCAGATAGAGAAGCATCATAGAGACAAAAGAAGAGAAGGAAACAAGGCTAATCTATGGGAACACGGTGGAAAGAATTGATAAATGAACCAATTACTAATTTGATGATGTATATTAGATGTTTCGAGAAGATAAATACCCCAAACTACCACCATCAAAAGGAGAGAAGAACCCATACCTTGGTGTATACTAGACTATCAAATGATCCAGTATTCAAAGGGTGATTGTTACACATTATTTTGGTCACCTCAGTGATCCATTGATAACATGTGTTCATGTTCCCAAAAAAGAGTCTTTTGCCATGAGGGAGGTGACTGGATTTCTCTTCTAAAAAACCCTACGAAGAAAGGTCATCGCAGGCTGCACTATACATAGGGTGCGATGATGTCTGATCATCGCTCCCTGCCCTAAAGCTAGACTGCGATGTCTCTGTAGGTTGCTCTATAGCTAGGGTGTGACAATGTCAAAAGACTAAGAAAAGGTCAAGTTTCATGAAAGTTCTAGAAGTGGATATTCTAGAAGATGAGGTGGCGTCTGAATGATTTGGATCTTACTCACTCCTCTGATTTAGTGGGATCATCCTAATCTCCTCAACCATGTCTCTTTCCCCTATATAAAGAGGGATCTCTTATGGAAAAGGTTAAGCAAGAATAAGTAAGATTAAGGTGGAATAAGCTAAGAATTGGATGAGGAATTCTACTTCAGTTCATACTTGAGGGCTTCATTTCAGTTCATCAAGTCATTGTGGATCTTCTTCATTCAAAGTTGGAGCAAGTGTGTGTGTTGGAGAAAAGGGCCATCGGAAGGGGACCTTGCGACATCAAGGCTTTGGTTTTAATCTCCACTTTCATTTTAATATAATGCAGTGATATGTTTCTTTCCCATAAAACTTGTTTTGTTTTATTGTATGACTCCTTGATCACATACATAGGTTCTCATTGAGTTCATTATATTTCTTTCACTTTGGTTGGCTTGTGTTCCCTTGCAGATTCAATATCACAGGAGCACCAGGGTGGAGCTTAGATGACAATGGTAGGAGGAAGCGATATTTAAACAGTATGTTGCTTATCTTTTGTTAAGTAGTGAACTTAATAGCTAGAGCTTAGGGAAAGCGTCATATTTTGTTTTGTTTTGTTCTAGATCTAGGTGGATCTAGGGAGATCTATTCATGTCCACATTTATCGATTGATCCCATAAAAAAATTGGCGACCATACTAGAGATACGACTTCCTTTTGATTTTTTGCTTCCCATTTGATTTTAGCCTACCTTCCTTTGATTGAATTCACTTTTTGAGTCTGCGGGTGATCCATCTGGACTCCCTGGGTCTAGAAGTTCAATTATATTTTTTACCATTCTCCCATTTTTTCTTCATTTACAGAGATCGTCGCATTGCACCATATTGGTAGCCTGTGACGACCCTCATACATCGCACTATGCTTGACCAATCCAGTGCGACGATGTCGCACTGTGCTCTGCTAGCATCCTACAACGACCTTTGCTCATCACATTGTGCTCTGCTAGCATCCTACAACGACCTTTTCTCATCGCACTGTGCTCTGCTAGCATCCTATGACGACCTTTGCTCATCGCACTGTGTCCTATACCCAGCCTGTGACAACTCTTGTAGATTATCTTGGAGTGAGTCAATTTGTCTTTCTCCACCCAGATTTGCCTCAGAGGCCTGGGATGGACTTCTGATCCCAGTATTGATTGATTCATGAGTTTAAAGCTTTCTTTTGATTGGTTTTCAGTGATTGAAAGTCTTTCTTGGTGATTTTGCAAGTTTTTTGCTTTTGATCTTTGTCTCAAGGATATAATCTTGGGTTCTTGATCTGAGTGCTTGTTTGACAAAGGGTCTGTTGGTTTATTTAAAGTTTTGGATTGATTTCTCTTATCAGATTGTTTGTTGGTTGAGAAACACTTTTTGTTTGCATTTGACAAAAACTTTCTTATCATTTTCATTTTTGTCTATATTACTAGTTTGATTTGGGAATTGTGTTGAGAATGTCTTCATTTTCTTGGATTACATTTTCCTCTCGTCATTACATCTCTGATTTTGTTTTGGAGAGGAAGAAATGAATTCATTTTTTTGTTTTAGTAATCTTTCATAAGAGAATTTTTACATTCGAAATATTTGTTAAAGAGAAGAATTGGAAAATTTTGTAGTTCGTGATTATTTGGAATTATGTTCGTTCGAAATTAAGAAATTGCACTTCGTAGCTTTTCGTACTTCAAAAGAAATACCTTCTCCGTATTGTAATTAGAGTTCATTGAATTGAAAATTGCACATTCGTCTCTTATTGCATTTTCTTTGGTCAAGGTCACAACTTCATCAGTTTCATTTCCATCTCCCTTTTGACTAAACAAAAACATCTAAAACACAACGTAAATTTAAAATTTATTAGCAAACTTTTATTTTCTAGGGATCTTTTTCACCAACATTAGCTAGGATAGCGCTTTGGAATAGGTTGTAAGGAACACTCTCCAAGGCATCAAAACACACAATAGTATCTTGTGATAGGGAGATTTCAAATCCAATTGCTACGTTTTGTCTTTTAAAGTCCTTCTAACACAAGGGTCAATCACAAGGTCGCATTAGGATCGACAGAGTTACTCACCCTGCTTTGTTGGTCTTGGTGTAGTGATTGCACGTATTATTGGGGGTCACTTGAAGGTATACCCATGATTATTTCTGGGAGCCTCTCGAGTTGATTTCGGGCTAGATACCCTGCCTTTGCGCATGGATCAGACTGTCGACTGTTTCCCCGGGAATCACTGTTGTAGTTGGTAACCTTA
>JZKD02S2143228.1:198638-222250 GCA_000966675.3 Picea glauca
AAGTCGCGATATGGCGAATATAATAATTACGTAATTAATTAAGCTCCTAATCACGATTACGCTTTTCTTAACCAAAATCAATCACCGCAAATTCGGGGGTTAGAGGTTCAAAAGGTTGAAACAAAATTCTCGATACAATGAGTACCGAAAGATTAATTAACGTTGGTAAAACCGGATTAATTAAGCTAAATCAATATCTCTCGTGTTTTGATGCTTGCACAATTTACGAGGTAGTCTTATTTCTTCCATACGCCAACTGACATTTCAAACCGCCAAAATTTATGGCATTAATTATGAAATAGGGTGAATCGACGAATAAAGATTGGGTTTTTATTTCTAAATTTATTTCCAAACATGATTTGACAGATCTGTTCTAAAAAGTACCGAGTTTTCGAATATATATAGAACTGTTATTCATTATAACAAATGCATTTCTATATTACGCAAAGCACACTTTCTCAGCGAGCTAACTTCTGTATGTATACGTATTTTTATTGCAGAAGAGCTAAAGCAGGATCTCCAGTCATGGCCTTGCGAAAAGCATCCAAAGCTAGTGTTGAGGTTTTGGGACAAGGCTCGGACAACGTTGCTGATACTTCACCTCGAAGTGTCGACTCTGTCCTGAACTAGTCTTTCGTTTCCGATGTTTTGCAGACCGAATTGGTGGATTATTCCGATGATTCCATCGACAATGAAAAAGATGATATAACCAACAAGTATAAGATCGTCATTCAATCCGGAATGCACAAAGTAGCAACCAGGCCACGACTACTACCATATTATGATATGGTCCGATGGGCATTAGACCATGTGGACATACCAATCAGAACCATCATGAATGAGCAGGAGGTCACCATCGGGACTTTCAGGCCTGAACATCTGCAAGCCATGTATAAGTTGCCCACAGCGTCCGACTTTACATATGGTTCCAAATTCTTGGACGAGTTCAAACAGAAGGAATGTGTGCAGTATGATAAAACCATGTCTAGCTTAATAAAAGATTGGGGTTCTCACTCTGCGAAGTTCAGGGCAGACAATCATGGTATATATTCAATAGCTTCCTTAGAACCACAGTACAAGTATGTAGCTATGATGACATGCAGATTATACGGGAGAGAGGACACCTCACATTTCTTTCTTCCATGGGTGCCTCTAATATTTCGAGTCGCCGAAGGCTATTCCTTCGACTGGGCGAAAATGTTGTCCGATAGCTTGACCAGTCGGGTCACAGAGTATCGGGCGTAGAAAGAGAGTGGAAAGACTTCTTCATTTTTCATGCCTGCATACATTATGGATGCCGTGTGTTTTTTAACACCATTTCCCTTAATGAGTTGGAGTTGGACTCTAGCAGAGGACGAGCCTATCCACGTCTATCATGTGAAATTATGGGAAAACAAAGTAGCAGATTTCGTATACGAAATCTTCAAGTGGGTGATGGTACCGCTGCATGTCACTATTTTCGGCCACCCGCCACCCAGGATCTCGGATAGTATAGTGACGAATTTGAGAAGCATAGCTGATTGGTATGTAGAAGCTGAATTCTCATATCTCAGAGTTTTCGGAGCTTCTATTCCCCTGCATACATTACCATTATTCATTCCCGACAAGCTGGCTTGTCGTGAGGTTGCTAGACAAACAGTAATCGGTGGCATCAGCAAGGAGCTGAAGGGATACTCGAAGAAGGTATGGCCACCTTTTCCTGTTCATTTAAACTCATATTCTTTATTAGATTTCGGGCATGCTAAAGCTGAGGCAGCATCCCTGGAAGACCTAAATTTGGTCCTTATTGAATACAAGAAGCACGATCCGCAAAGGGTCGTGAGTAATCATTTGGCCAGTTGCGGGCTCAAGAGATTTGAGCATGAAAATTCGCCCTCGGATGACATTTTCCGGGGCGCACGATCTTATGCCGAGATTTTAGCTCGGATACAAATATTGGCACCTAAGGAGAGAGCCGATGTTCTGAAGTTCCAAGAACATCACCGCAGGCGAAACAAAAAGATGCCGAAGGCTGCAAGGATGCGACTCCCAGTCAAGAAAAACACCAGGACGAAGGAGAGCAAACTAAGAGTTCAAAAGCAGAGATAAAGACTCTCGACCCATCGAAGAAGCAGAGTTTGGCTACTACTCCGAGACAATTAGTGAAACAAATCGGAGAGCCTATCACATCAGTTACTCCCTTGCAGTCAACTCAGGGAAATATTGATGTAGGATGGATTTTCAATGAAGAGTTGAGGCCTATAAGGGTGGAAGAGCTCCCTCCGAATGAGTTCTTCTTCGATAAGAAGATAAAGACAGTGGTAAAGAGGGAATTCTATTAGGAAGGAGAGTCAACAGCCAAGAAATACAAAGTTATAACTGATGGGAAATACAAGAGGAATGAACAATTCGCGACTGAAATAACAGGGACATTAGGAGCATACGCCACGACAAACCAATTTTCAGTCGGGGTCTTAAAAAACTAGCTGAAACGAAAGAATCGCCTCATCAAGAACCTGGAAGCCAGACTAGCCATAGCAGTAGAGGCTGCCAAAGACCAGGCAAGTGTAGGAATAGAGCAGGCCAAGTTGGCCGATAAAAATGAGATAGAGCTGCTCAAGACTAAGCTCGAACAAGCACAACTGGTGGTTCAGGATTGTCAGATGCAAGCGAGCCAGCAAAAAGATTTGATCGAACAGCTGCAGGCTAGGGTGGAAATCGCCGAAAGCAAAGTGATAAATATCGGGATGTTCCAATCCCAGGTGATGGAGATTCGGAGCAGAGTGTCTGCGGCCCAACGAAATTTGCTCACCAAGGTGGAAGTGATTCGGGACAACTGTTTGCTGGTTAATCAAGTGTTGGAGAATCTAACTGCTAAAGAAAGGGAAGCTGGAGCAGCACAGGTCACCTTCCAAGAGGCTGTGATAGCCACAAACAACAGGGATCCGGGAAGTACTCCCAGGTTCACCATTTCGGAGCAGACCAGAGGAAACATTCTATTGAAAGAATGGGAGCATAGCATCTCGGAAGGCAAGCTACAAGCCAAGAGGGTAAACAAATCCTTAGAGGAGGCTTTTAGCTCTATAGATGGTAGTCTGCTAGGCATTGATAGCGGAGGTAATGCCGAGGCATTGGTTCAATTGAATATGCCATAAATCTCACTTGATCTAAGTGAAAGAGAGGAAAGAGATTCAGCCGAGACCTCACAAGTGACTATGGCGGACATAGTCCAAATAGACAAATGTATGATTAAACCAAGCGCGCAATTATGCGCTATTGACATCATAGACAGACAGATGGAAGACAGGCTGTCACAATTAACCCGAGATTGTTACTCTTTTGAAGCCAACTGTCAAGCAGAACCGTCAAGGCTAATATATCGGCTGGTTGAAAGATGTGTCACCTGTACCGAGCACGCGCGAGGACAAACCTCTCGCACCAAGTGAAGACAGAGAAGAAGAAATGGAGTGATTTCTCTCCTCCCCTATCATAACTGAAAATTTTGCAACGATTGAGATTCCATCTTATTGTAAAACTGTATAAATATACCATAGAAAGAAAGAAAAGGGGCTGGACCTTTTTGTGTCGATTGTAACAGAGTTTTTACATTTTGAGAGTTAATACAAAGAAAATCTGAAGATTCTCAATTCCGTCACGACTATGTTATGAGTTTGTCTTCTTGTATCTCATATTTCGTTTCATTTCATATTCATAACTGATGAATGCTTTGTTATAATTTAGTACGACCACTACTATAGCGAATGAATTTTGGTTTTCTATATTGTTTACTGTTTTTCCTCTGTACCGGCTATCAACAGGTGTAAGACTAGTCAACACTTTCAAAATTCTATATATATATTATGCTTCATCGGGTTATTTCCTTACATCTTTCTTCTTCTGTTTATACGTGAGATTCTCCCTTGATAGGAGCCTTACTCGATAGACAGCTAAATGCTTTCTCCCACCTCATACATTTTTATTAAAATATAACTCAGTTACGGGAAAGAGCCTTTGATTTGCACCCCGTTTTTATTTCCGAAACCGTAAATTCTCTTTTATACGACCGAATTGAGACAACACTTAATTTCCCTCTAAAGTTTTTCTTATTTCACTATTCCTCCATGACTGTCCCTGTACCAACACAACCCAATATCGAACCCGGATTATCAAATCAAACACACATTGCCTTAAACCTTTTCGATACTATTATTAAAATAGCTACTACCCAGGTTGAACTCAAATGTTCATGGGCAGGGATTGAACAGGATATAACCATCCAGGAATAGTTGGAAGCTATACAATGCCAACTTAGAAATCTTCCCTAGTTTCCCTTGCCGAAGGTTGACGTTTCTCTCTTCTCCACCCTTTACCCACTTTCGAATGCCTAAACACTATACTTCTAAGCCTTAAGTATAGACTCTGGAACAACATCTTTTTGGCATCGTTGCCGGGGACCGAATTTACGAAATCTTTTTCTCTGGGAAAACGACATTTGTTTTTCATTGAAAGTGTTACCCTTTGATAGTGAATAAAGAGTACACACCTTTTTAAGGCTTTTCAATCTTTCACTTGGTGACTCCACGAATAATAAACTGGCATCCGGTCGAAGGAATACCAGACAAAACTCGGATGGTAAGCAGATCACACCCGTTAATGATCCCGAGAAGATTCTAAAGGCGAGAGGCTCTCTTAAGCCAACCGCTGCAGTCTACAAACTTAAACCCCCACAACTGAAGACTAAGAGTTCTTTTGAACCCTCAACTTCACTCAGTCCTCTCTTTGATACTAAAGATTTAACATCAAACTGCTCCGAAGTTAGGAGTGAGATTCATCCAATAGTCCCCTTAGTACACAAAGGAAAGGGCCCTCTTGAAAGTTCGTCGGCAGTTGACATACCATCTTTCATTCAGTTAAATTTCCCGACCTCACCTAATTCCGAAGAGTGTGTTACACATTCGGTTTCCACACCCATCGGTTCTCCCGATTTCGTCTCTTGCAAATCTGAGGAACTAAGTCCTCGCATTCTTTATCATTCATCGTCGGATTTTCCTCTTCACGAAGAAAATAAAGATTCACTTTTAATTTTTCGAAACCCCCTTTACGACTTTCCACTAATAACGATGGCAGCCGCCGGAGGAGGAGGTGGAGGGTTTATAGGAGGAGGTGAAGGGTTTATTGGAGGAGGAGAGGGAGGAGCTCCTGTAGGAGGAGTTGGAGGCCAAGGGCCTTCCCCCCCTCCCAAAGTGTTTGCGAAAGTTGCAGCAAGATACGCTCCCTTAGTATTGCACATTCCTTTGCACGACCTTCTCGAAAATTACATAAAAAATTTGCCAAAATTCACGGGGGAAGGGGATCTGACCGCGACCTAACACATTAATTTCTTTGATCAATTCGCAGATATCCTAGGTATCAAACATGAGGATGTATATTTGAGACTTCTTGTCCAAACCTTCAAAGGCCAGGTCCAAACTTGGTTTCGGAGCCTACCTACAACATCTATCTTGTCTTGTGACGCTTTGGAAGATGCTTTCCTCAGACAATGGGGCGAGAGAAAAGACCATCTATATTATTTAACCGAAATTGGGTCTTTAACAAAAAAGAATTCAGAAACAGTCATGGAATTTATTCAAAGATTCAACAAACTGTATAACAAAATCCCAGCTGAGGTTAAACTGTCCCAACCCGCGGCCAAAGTAATTTTCGCCGGGGCTTTCGAACCGGATTTTGCACTCCTTTTGCGAGAAAGAAGGGGAACCACCCTAAACTGAATGCAAGACAATGCGGTAGAAATCAAGTCTAATATGATGGCTTCGGGTAAGCTTAAAGCTAAAGTAGAAACGAGAAACCGAGAAACTAAACACTTTAGAGAACAAGCAGGTCCGTCAGGGTCTACCGTCTAATAGATCCACAGATGACAGGGTAGAAGATATGGCCAGAGTAATTAAAGAACTGTCTAATAAAATATCCAAAATGGAGCTCGAATAGGCCAAAGATGATTCTTTCCCCAAAAAGGATTTCAAGAGGAACCCCAACCCCCCGAACCAGCAAAGACAAATAAAAAACGAAGATAAAAAAATACAAGCTCCCCTAAAGAACGAAAATTTTATAGGAGCGAACGATTTTCAAGACTTCGGAGATTCGGATAATGATGTCACAAACTTCAGTGATGACTGCACACAACCATATCTGACTCAAGAAGATTATGAAAAATCTCTAAACACTCAACAACCATTGAATAAGGGTGAAGAAAGTGATCATACTGACCTTTGTGAATCTCAACAAGAAACTGAGATGATAATGGTTGAGATCCAACCTAAGTACAACTTAAGATCTAAGAGTAAGCACATCTCAACTACTCAACCCAAGAAAATCCTCCAAAGAGGTCAAGCTTATGAGCCTACTCCAAAAGAGACCTTATTACCCAACAACAAAGCAAAAGTATTAAGCACACAAGGGTCTGAAGTGGGAAAAGTTGAGCCCCAAGCACAAGGAACCGAAATGGATAATAAAATTACACCTTCAACCAGGACCATGAGTAATAAAGTGGTCCAGACGAATAAATCGGAAAGGAAGGATTCATAAGTCTCAACCAAAGAAACAGACAAGGTGAGCAGAACTTTCAGTTTTGAAAACGATATAAATAAAATTAAGATACCAATCCCTCTAGTAGAATTAGCAAAAAACCCCGTTTATCGAAAGCAGATTACCAAAGTGATGGGTGTCTCAGAGCTAGAAAGCCAGTCTGATGTTTTAAACCTGGAAGATGACAAAACTAACATCACTTTTGGTCCACATTTTGAAGGGGCCAAAGATACTATTGCTCCCTTTTATATCACTTTAAATGTATATGACCAATTGCTACATAATTGCATGTTAGACTCCGGAGCCTCCCATAACATTATGCCTAAGATTATCATGGACAAATTGGGTCTTCAAATCACCAGACCTTATGGAGACCTTTACTCTTTTGAATCGAGAAGGGTTAAGTGTATGGGAATGATAAAGGACTTAGTAGTTACCCTGGCTCAGGTCCCGGTTAAGAGTATCCTGATGGATGTGGTTATTGCAGATATTCCCCCTAAGTATGGCTTACTGTTGCCTAGGTCATGGGGAGCCAAGCTGGGGGTTTCTCTTCAATTGGATATGAAATTCACCCCAATTCCTGTGTTTGGTGGTCAATTTACTCGGTTGTACAGAGAAACGAGATTAGCATATACAGTGAGCGACCCTCAAAACCTGAATAATTTCCCTATTTACATTGCGGATCAAGATTTAGGAAATTGTATCTTGTCTTTTGATGATGGTCTAGATGGTTGTCCGGAGGAAAACGATATAGAGCAGGAAGAGTCAAGTTACATGACAGAAGATCTATGTAGCACCGGTGTCTGGAAAATGTATTTTGACGGTGCCTCATCTTGTGAAGGGGCTGGTGCAGGAGTGCTTTTAGTGACTCCCGAAGGAAAGTTTGTTGTTCCTTTTTCTTATAGACTGCAGTGGGATATAGATTATACTAACAACGTCTGTGAATACGAAGCGTTGGTCTTAGGATTAGAGGCTGCCAAGAAGTTAAAAATAAATAACTTAGAGGTATACAGAGATGCAGAGTTAATAGTCAAACAGATAAATCGACAGTACCAAGCCAAGCATCCCAGATTAAGATCATACATAAATTGTGCCTGGGATCTCATGGAAAACTTTTTCTTGTCTGTAAATGTCCACTTCATCCCACACACAGAGAATTTACATGCTGATGCATTGGCTAAAGCAACTTCAACCTTCTCTCCTCCCACGACTTTCAAATTGAAGTATCACATTGAAATCAGACACAGACCATCTATACCAGACAATATCTAGCAATGGCAGGTCTTTGAAGATGACGAACAAATTAAGAAATTTCTTGAAGCAGTGGGTGAATTCTCCGAAACTCATGCAGACCAAGAAAATCAAAATGACCCAATATGGATCATGCAAGAAGGGGAGGATCCTAAAGCTTTCCGAGAAAAAATTGCAGATCATCGTATGCTAGTCCTAAAAAACAACCAGATTCCGAAAGGATTGATTCCTTTAGAAAGACTTTTTGATCAAAATGACATACCTGTAAAATCCACTTTACAACCCCAACCAGAAGAAGTGGAGGACTGTGATATAGGAACTTAAGAAGAATCCAGGATGGTAAAAATATCCAAGTTCCTCCCTCCCGAAATAAAAAGTAAGTATAAAGACCTACTCAGATAATATAAGGATGTTTTCGCCTGGTCTTATGATGAGTTAAAAACATATGACACTTTCGTAATTGATCACAAGATGCCTTTAAAGCCTAGGGTCAAACCATTTAGGAAAAAGTTTAGACAGATCAACCCCATTTTGTTACCTGTGATCGAAAAAGAAGTTAAGAAACTTTTAGACGCGAAAATAATAGTACCTCTGAGATATTCAGACTGGGTAGCAAACCTGGTCCCGGTCAGGAAAAAGAATGGGGAAATCAAAATGTGTGTGGATTTCCGAAACTTAAATAAGTCGTCTCTCAAGGACAACTATCCGCTGCCCAAAATGGACCATGTGTTAGAAAAGGTAGTTGGAGCCAACCGAATGTCTATGATCGACGAGTTCTCTGGTTATAATCAAATCGCCATGAATGAACAAGACAGAGAAAAAACTGCTTTCACCACACCATGGGGTACATTCATGTATGACAAAATGCATTTTGGTTTGATGAACGCAGGGGCCACTTTCCAGCGCGCTATGGACATCGCTTTCATAGGAGAAAGGGATAAGTTCATAGTCATTTACCTCGACGATTTGACGGTTTTCTCTAAAACCGACGAAGAACACTTGATACATCTTAAACAGACTTTCGAAAAATGCCACAGGTTTGGTCTATCTTTAAACCCAAAGAAATCACATTTCACCATGCGGGAAGGTAAGCTTTTGGGTCATATCATATCTAGGGATGGAATCAGGATTGATCCTAAGAGGATTGAAGTAATAGATACTATAAATATACCCAGAAATGTAAAAGAGATTCAATCTTTCTTAGGAAGAATAATTTTTTTACGAAGATTTATCCCGAATTTCGCTGAGATTGTAAAATTGATCACAGGTATGTTGAAGAAGGACATCGAAGTAAAATGGACAACCAAGGCCAAAGCATCGTTCGCACATATTAAGAAATTCATAAGTGAGGCACCTGTGTTAGCAAGCCTCGACTATCTAAAAGATTTTCTTATCTTCTCATTTGCCTCCGAACACACTATCGTCGCGGTACTCCTACAAAAGAACGAAGAAGGTTTCGAACAACCAATCGCCTTTTTCAGCAAGAGCCTTAGAGACGTAGAACTGAAGTATGATATAATAGAAAAACAAGCGTACGCCATGGTAAAAGCATTAAAGGCATTCAGAACGTACGTACTACACTCAAAGATAATTGCGTATGTGCCTACTAGTTCTATGAAAGATATTTTAGTACAACCAGACAACGATGGGAAAAGAGGGCGATGGCTCACCAAAATCCAAGAATTTGATCTGCAAGTCAAACCAACCAAATTGGTAAAAGGGCAAGGCCTAGCCAAACTCTTAGCTGAGTCGAATTTCAGAGCCCTAGATATCAATTGCCTGCAGGAAGGCGACGAAGACACAAACCTAAACAAGCTGGATGAAGAAACTGGTCCAAACAAGATCGAAGAGAAGTTCATATCATCAGGCTGGTATAGAGACATAGTGTCATATCTGCTAACTCTAAAATGACCAAATGAGCTATCACCATCAAAAGCCAGGACTTTAAAACTTCATGCTGTATGTTAATGCCAAAGTCCGAGCCTGCAACCCTTGCCAACTATTTGCAGGTAAACAGAAGCTCCCGACACTTCCTTTAGTTCCAATCAAAGCTGAAGCCCCATTTAAGCAATGGGGTCTAGACTTTATAGGCGAGATTAATCCCCATTCCAGTGCTCAACACAAGTGGATTTTAACCGCAACAGATTATTTTACTAAATGGGTGGAAGCCATTCCAACCAAAAGGGCAACAGACTCGGTGGTAATCGAATTCTTAGAAGACAACATTTTGTCTAGGTTTGGTTGCCCTCGAAAGATAGTTACAGACAATGCCCAAGCTTTTAAATCTATGGCTATGATCAACTTTTGTCAGAAGTATAACATCGTTCTTGGCCATTCCACAACATATTATCCCCAGGGAAATGGATTGGCCGAGTCATCTAACAAAAACCTGGTAAATATAAACAAGAAAGTATTGGATGAAAACAAAAGGTCTTGGCATGTGCACTTAAAATATGCATTGTGGGCGAATCGCATAAGCACAAAGAGGTCAATCGACATTTCACCTTTTCAAATGGTATATGGGATAGATGTTGTGTTACCTATAAATCTAGCGCTCCCAGTGATGAAGTTATGGCAAGATCAAAATGAAGAACCCAATCATGTCACCAGGAGGATAAATCAACTAATTGAGGTTCAACAACATAGAGTCGAAGTAGATGAAAGGCTGCAAAAATACCAAGATGATATGAAGGCATTATTCGACTGCAAAGCAAAGGACAGAGATTTCCTCCCAGGTGATTTAGTGTTAAAGTGGGATGCAAGAAAGGAAGAAGCAGCAAAACATGGTAAATTTGACCACCTCTGGTATGGGCCATTCAGGGTCTTGGCTCTGGAAAGAAAAAATTCTTTCCTGCTGGAAAATATAGACGGTGAAATCCTCAACGCTCCTGTCAACGAGCGTTATCTGAAGCATTATATGATGTAACAATCGCCCAATTCAACAACAAAAAAATAAAAAATACAATAAAATAAAATAATATATATATATATATATATTATAACAATAATAATAAAATAACAAGATTTCTGTATACTTATATATATATATATATTTTGTATACATATATATATTTTTCATTTACGCATTGCTTTTGACTTTCTTTTTCTTTCATGAACTTTCGACACCTTTCGGATAGCCCCGATAATCTTCGTATCTGCCTCTTACAGGATTTCATTTGCACACAAAACAAGTAGGAGAAGTAAACTGAAAGTTGGTGTCAGAAATAAATCGGCTTAAACAGGTGATACCCAAGAAATTTCATATTGTGCAAAGGAATTGAAATGAAAAGGTAAAGATGAGATTTCCCAAAAGACATGTTCTAAAAGACTATTAAAGAAAGCCGAGGTAACCTCATTCAAACAACAACATCAACTGAACTGATAAATAACATAGTTGTTTCTTGGTTGAATCGCCTATGAAAAATTAACACAAATTAAATGATTCACCCAATTTAAAAGCAATCAGTCAAAGTAAAGTATCCCCGAAAAATATCTACAAGAGTCAGTTTTGAATTTTTGACCTCTGTATTTTCAGTCAGTAAGTCACTACCTGTCATCCTTTCTATCTTCGGATTTACCTTTTAAAAAGTCACCATCTTTCCATTTCATATAAGAAGGGATAAGAGTTTTTTGTTTCAACCTCGTGAGCTTCAAAGCAGATTGTGGAAAGAAAGCGGGTCTTCACAACTACTCGATCCCCTGCTAAATGAAGGAACGTTTAAAGTGATCCTAACTTTCCTAGGTTTTTCAACGACATCGGAGGATTGAAGCTTGCTCAAATAGAATGCCCTAAGGAAGTTATTTTCCCTTTTTTTTTTCTTTTTCCTAAGAACGAAGGTGTTATGAAGGTCAAGGGAAGGTTGGTATCGAGTAATCAAAGTAAGTTGACAGACCTATAATGCAAAATATTACACAGATATTAGCCCTGATACAAACTGATTGCCCCCATCTTCGCGCTCTCAAAAGCAAATTATAAGACAGGTGGTGAAAGGAAATTCATAAATGATTGCCCCCACCTAGTCCAAGAGACGATGAAAGGAAATTTAGAAATGATTGCCCTCGTCTCAACATTTAAATGCATAAATATATTCCGAAGTGGGGAAAGGAAATTCAGTAAAAGGGGCCAAATAACTTCACCAGGGTACTGAACAGGCTCGCTGGCAGTGAAGCAATATCTGAGATATCTGTAAGGATGTTATACATGAATATCACTCTACTCCGGTAACCAATTCTTTTTAAAAACCTGATCTACATCCCAAGTTCAGACGAGACTTCCCAATTAAAAACATATAATCTTCTTCTTTTGATGCAAGCTGATAGACGCAAGATCTGTTGGGTCTCCTAGAATTGTTTCGATTGTCTTAAGGTAGACCTGAGTTTAGTAGCGAGAAAGGGAAAGTCGTGAAATGGACTACAACTTTAAAAAGAGTATCTGAGTTTGAAAAAGCTTTTCAAGGTAAAAAACGAAGTCTATTTCCCCCTTCGATACCCTGTTCTCAGGAACCTTTTCGCCTGATTGAAGCTATTGACTCCATTTACCCAATATTGGCACGTGGTCTACTGTTCTTTCCGCCTTACAAGAAAGCGGGATCCCTAGTTGGAGCCTATGTTGGAGCCGCCTTTATTTTTTCTAGCCTGTCTCAAATTTCATGTCTTAATGCTCGAAATTGAAAGGTGGTTTTCGTATTTTTCGTCTGTGGTTTCAAAATTTTTGAAGACTTATCACGCAACAACGATGATTATTGTACTCTTGAGGTGAGTTCTACCTTTCGGCAAAAAAATTTTCCCCCTTTTGTTCTACCTTGGGATTTCGCGCGTTGGATGCTATAGATCACGTAGTTCATAAGTTTCGAGCAACGAAACAACGAAATCGCTTTAAAATTTCACCCAGGACAGTAACGAGAGTAAAGTTTCCCTAAATCATGATTAAACGTCATTGGGTTTTCGCACCTCGGCGTTCACCAAATCCAAAAGTTTATTGTCGTAGCCCCAATAGCCGAGACCACGAAGTCATTATTTTAGTAACTTGTGTCAAGGTTAAAAGTAAAAGCTAAACCATGGTAAAGTTCTGTCGGCAATTCACCACTCGGTGTTTTCTTTTTAAAAAGTTATACTGTCTAAGCCCTGACCCGCGAAATCACAATAAGGATATGAACATAATTAATTAATCACTTAATCCAAGTTTATCTTCCCTTTTAATTAAGTCGTATTATCACGATCTCGCGGTTTCACAACTCGGCATACAAACTTCTCGGAAATGTATCTTCGAAGCTCCAAGTCGCGATATGGCGAATATAATAATTACGTAATTAATTAAGCTCCTAATCACGATTGCATTTTTCTTAACTAGAATCGATCACCGCAAATTCGGGGGTTAGAGGTTCAAAGGGTTGAAACAAAATTCTCGATACAACGAGTACCGAAAGATTAATTAACGTTGGTAAAACCGGATTAATTAAGCTAAATCAATATCTCCCGTGTTTTGATGCTTGCACGATTTACGAGGTAGTATTATTTCTTCCATACGCCAACTGACATTTCAAACCGCCAAAATTTATGGCATTAATTATGAAATAGGGCGAATCGACGAATAAAGATTGGGTTTTTATTTCTAAATTTATTTCTAAACATGATTTGACAGATCTGTTCTAAAAAATACCGAGTTTTTGAATATATATAGAACTGTTATTCATTATAACAAATGCATTTCTATATTACGCAGAGCACACTTTCTTAGCGAGCTAACTTCTGTATGTATACGTATTTTTATCGCAGAAGAGCTAAATCAGGATCTCCAGTCATGGCCCCGCGAAAAGCATCCAAAGCTAGTGTTGAGGTTTCAGGACAAGGCTTGGACAACGTTGCTAATACTTCACCTCGAAGTGTCGACTCTGTCTTGAACTGGTCTTTCATTTCCGATGTTCTACAGGCCGAATTGGTGGATTATTCCGATGATTCCAGCGACAATGAAAAAGATGATATAACCAGCAAGTATAAGATCATCATTCAATCCAGAATGTACAAAGTAGCAGCCAGGCCACGACTACTGCCATATTATGATATGGTCCGATGGGCATTAGACCATGTGGACATACCAATCAGAACCATCATGAATGAGCATAAGGTCACCATCGGGACTTTTAGGCCTGAACATCTGCAAGCCATGTATAAGTTGCCCACAACATCCGACTTTACATATGGTGCCGAATTCTTGGACAAGTTCAAACAGAAGGAATGTGTGTAGTATGATAAAACCATGTTTAGCTTAATAAAAGATTGGGTTTCACACTTTGCGAAGTTCAGGGCAGACAGTCATGGTATATATTCAATAGCTTCCTTAGAACCACAGTATAAGTATGTAGCTATGATGACATGCAGATTATACGGAAGAGAGGACACCTCACATTTCTTTCTTCCATGGGTGCCTCTAATATTTCGAATTGCCGAAGGATGTTCCTTCGACTGGGCAAAAATGTTGTCCGATAGCTTGACCAGTCGGATCACAGAGTATCAGGTGCATAAAGAGAGCGGAAAGACTTCTTCATTTTTCATGTCTGCATACATTATGGACGTCGTGTGTTTTTTAACACCATTTCCCTTAATGAGCTAGATTTGGACTCCAGCAGAGGACGAGCCTATCCACGTCTATCATGCAAAATTATGGGAAAACAAAGCCGCATATTTCGTATATGAAATCTTCAACTGGGTGATGGTACCGCTGCATGTCACTATTTTCGCCCACCTGCCACTCAGGATCTCGGATAGTATAGTGACAAATTTGAGCAGCATAGCTGACTGGTATGTAGAAGCCGAATTCTCATATCTCAGAGTTTTCGGGGCTTCTGTTCCCCCGCATGCATTACCATTATTCATTCCCTACAAGCTAGCTTGTCGTGAGGTTGCTAGACAAACAATAATCGGTGGCATCAGCAAGGAGCTGAAGGGATACTCGAAGAAGGTATGGCCACCTTTTCCTGTTCATTTAAACTCATATTCTTTATTAGATTTCGGGCATGCTAAAGATGAGGCAACATCCTTGGAATTCCTAAATTTGGTCCTTATTGAATACAAGAAGCATAATCCACAAAGGGTCGTGAGTAATCATTTGGCCAGTTGCGGGCTCAAGAGATTTGAGCATGAAAATTTGCCCTCGGATGACATTTTCTGAAGCGCACGATCTTATGCCGAGATTTTAGCTCAGATACAAACATTGGCACCTAAGGAGAGAGCCAATGTTCTGAAGTTCCAAGAACATCGCTGTAGTTGTCTTCCCGCAGTGTTGCGGGGTGAGAATCTGAGTACAGCGGAAGAACAAAAAGATGCCGAAGGTTCCAAGGATGCCACTCCCAGTCAAGAAAAACACCAGGACGAAGGAGAGCAAACTAAGAGTTTGAAAGCAGAGATAAAGAATCCCGACCCGCCGAAGAAGGAGAGTCTGGCTACTAGTCTGGGACAATCAACGAAACAAATCGGAGAGCCTATCACATCAGTTACTCCCTTGCAGTCAACTCAGGGAAATATTGACGTAGGATGGATTTTCAATGAAGAGTTGAGGCCTATAAGGGTGGAAGAGCTCCCTCCGAATGAGTTCTTCTTCGATAAGAAGAGAAAGGCAGTGGTAAAGAGGGAATTCTATCAGGAAGGAGAGTCAATAGCCAAGAAATACAAAGTTATAACTGATGGGAAAGACAAGAGGAATGAACAATTCACTACTGAAATAGTAGGGACATTAGGAGCATACGCCACGATGAACCAATTTTCAGTCGGGGTCTTAAAAAACCAGCTGAAACGAAAGAATCGCCTCATCAAGACCCTGGAAGCCAGACTAGCCATAGTAGCAGAGGCTGCCAAAGACTAGGCAAGTGTAGGAATAGAGCAGGCCAGGTTGGCCGATAAAAATGAGATAGAGTTGCTCAAGACTGAGCTCGAACAAGCATAGTTGGTGGTTCGGGATGGTCAGATGCAAACGAGCCAACAAAAAGATTTGATTAAACAGTTGCAGGCTAGGGTGGAAATCGTCGAAAGCAAAGTGATAAATATCGAGATGTTCCAATCCCAGGCGATGGAGATTCGGAGCAGAGTCTCTGCAGCCCAACGAAATTTGCTCGCCAAGGTGGAAGTGATTCAGGACAACTGTTTGTTGGTTGATCAAGTGTTGGAGAATCTAACTGCTAGAGAAAGGGAAGCTGGAGCAGCACGGGTCACCTTCCAAGAGGCTGTGATAGCCATAAACAACAGGGATCTGGGAAGTACTCCCAGGTTCACCATTTCGGAGCAGACCAGAGGAAACATTCTATTGAAAGAATGGGAGCACAACATCTCGGAAGGCAAGCTGCAAGCCAAGAGAGTAACAGAATCCTTAGAGGAGGCTTTTAGCTCTATAGATGGTAGTCTGATAGGCATTGATAACGGAGGTAATGCCGAGGCATTGGTTCAACTGAATATGCCAAAAATCTCACTTGATCTAAGTGAAAGAGAGGAAAGAGATTCAGCCGAGATCTCACAAGTGACTATGGCAGACATAGTCAAAATAGACAAATGTATGATTAAACCAAACACACAATTATGTGCTATTGACATCATAGACAGACAGAAGGAAGACATGCTGTCACAATTAACCCAAGATTGTTACTCTTTTGAAGCCAACTGTCAAGCAGAACCGTCAAGGCTGATATCTTGGCTGGTTGAAAGATGTGTCACCTGTACCGAGCACGCGCGAGGACAAACCTCTGGCACCAAGTGAAGACAAAGAAGAAGAAATGGAGCGATTGCTCTCCTCCCCTATCATAACTGAAAATTTTGCAATGATTGAGATTCCATCTTATTGTAAAACTGTATAAATATACCATAGAAAGAAAGAAAAGGGGATGGACCTTTTTGTGTCGATTGTAATAGAGTTTTTACATTTTGAGAGTTAATACAAAGCAAATCTGAAGATTCTCAATTCCGTCATGACTGTGTTATGAGTTTGTTTTCTTGTATCTCATAAGAGCATATTCCAAGACTTCCTCCTCAATTAACATTTCAGATCTAAGTTATTGTAGAAAACAAGAACATTTGTAGAATTGTTATTGACAAAGGAGCCTCAACTTGCGTTATGTTTGTTACTTGTTGGAAAGCCATTGGCTCTCCTGCCCTCATCGAGTCACACAATACACTAAAGGCTTTCAATGATACACGTTTTAAACCTTACGGTGTTCTTCCCTCCCTATTACGTTGGAAGGTGAATCGGTCAATGTAGAGGTTGAGGTCTTTGATGCACCTCTTGATTATAATCTTCTACTTGTTCGTAGCTGGATCGATTCCATGCGCGCAGTTGTGTCTACCCTTTTCCATGTGATACATTTCCCGCACCAAGGAAAGGTCATTACTGTTGATCAACTGACCTTCTTTAATTTTGATTCTCGTACTAGCAACGTTCCTTTTATCTCAAAGACACCTCCCAATTATGAGAATGTCAGCGTGGGTTTGTTAAAATATTCAACCTTGATGGGTACATTTCCAATCCCACCACCTGATATATCTCCTCCTTTTGTCGCTTCGATTAACATGATCTCCACCACTGTTCTTGAAACCCCTGAGTCTTATGACCCATGGATAGTTCCCGAACCTGGTGATTGTCTTTGTTACGTTGACAAGATGCCTTTAAGTCTGATCAAATTCGCTTATCAAGCTATTCAATCGACAACCCCCTCTCCTCCTTCTCTCTGTGATACATCTCCGGATCCGTTTCACGTGATCTTTCCTACTAATGAGATGATCATGTGATTCATGTCTATGGAAGATACTCCATGGGACAAGGGTCATCATCGTTCTATCCTCTTCCTAGAATGTGATACCATAGAGAGTTACCAACGAATTTCGACTCCGTCGACCATTGTTGTTATTTCTTCAGTTCCCGAGTCAATACACGATGTCTTGTACGAAGGGAACTTGAGTAACATTTCACCGACCATTCCTCTTGACATATCGATTAAACCCGGAGTTGTGGAAAATGTTCATATCGATGCCTCATGTTCTACTGATGAGGTCTGCACCTATAAATCCCTTTTTCAGGAATTTTGTGATGTTTTTGCCTGGAGTTATGAAGAAATGTCAGGTATTGATCTTGATATCGTTGTGCATGAGATTAAGAGATAGCCAGATGCTAAAACCATCCAGCAGAGACTTCGCCTAGTCCATCCACGTAAAGCTGCTACTATCAAGATTGAAGTTGAAAAACTTCTTAAAGTTGGCTTTGTCTATCCTATGGCTTTGAATGATTGGGTATCCAATCTTGTTCTGGTAAATAAGAAACAAGGTACGATCCACGTTTGTGTAGATTATAGGGATATAAATAAAGCTTGTCCTAAGAACAATTATCCAACCCCTTTCGTTGACCAGATTGTTGACGACTGTGTCGGGAGTGAAATCTTCTCGTTAATGGATGGTTTCTCCGACTATAATCAAATTAATATTTTACCAGCAGATCAACACAAGACTGCTTTTATTTTCCCTTGGGGAACCTTCGCTTACTGGAAACTACCCTTTGGTCTCAAAAATGCTGGTGCGACCTTTCAGCGTGCTATGTCTTATGCTTTTCATGATATTAAGCACATCGTGCAACCCTATATTGATGATCTCCTGGTGCATTCCATACGTCGTCAAGATCACCCGACACATTTAAGGGCCATTTTCGTATGCTGTCATTATTATCACATACGTTTGAATCTGGACAAATGTGTTTTTTGTGTTGAATCCGACTCAATTCTTGGTTTTATCATGTCGAAACACGGGATTTGAGTAGACCCCTTGAATTTTGAGGCTATTCTTAATCTACCTCCTCCTTCCACACTATGCTAGCTCCAAATTTTGCAAGAGAAGGCAAAATTTTTGCGTCGTTTCATCCCCAATTATGTTGAATTGATGAAAGGATTCACTTGGATACTCAAGAAAGGTTACGGGTTCGTATGGGCCGATACTGCAAACAAATATTTTGAGGCTTTAAAACTTTCCCTAAGCCGTACACCATTATTGTTTCCCCCTGACTATAGCCGAGATTATTTCCTCTACTTAGCTGCTTCAGACTCTACCATTGCTATGGTCTTAGTCCAAGAGGATGATTCACATGACGAGCATGTGATATACTATTTGAGTCGGATTCTCACGACTACCAAAACCAAATACCTACATGTGGATAAACTGACATTGGTAGCTGTTCAAGTTGTTCAACGTTTTCATCACTACATCTTATTACGCAGTACCACAGTTATTTCTGATTACAACCCCATGCAACATATCCTTACTCGACAATTGCTAGGGGGAAAGTACTCCAAATGGATAGTGATTCTCCAGGAGTTTGACTTGGAGTTCGAATGCGCCAAGTCCAAGAAATCTTTGATTTTTTCCGAATTGAGATGTGACCTTCCCTCCACTGAGACAGAAAATGTGGCAGAGGATTCCTTACCTGATGAATCTCTTTTTATGATCAGTTTTAATGACGTATGGTACAAAGATATCATCATATATCTCCAAACTCAAACTTTCTGGCTCAATCTCTCTAGTACATACTGTCATCATATACGATATCAACTTTCAAGCCCGTCAATACATCATCGTTGGTGATACCCTTTACCTTCGTGGTATTGATTCCATTTTTTGACGTTGTCTCAACTACGATGAAGCTGAGAAATCTTTGAATGACTGTCACTCTGGAGCATGTGGCGGTCATATGTCTGGGTATGCCACTGCCCAAAATATCTTGCAAGCTAGTTATTTTTGGCCTTCATTGTTTAAGGATTGCATTATTTCCGTCCAAAAATGCCACCCTTGCCAAACTTATAACAACAAGATCCGATCTCATCATTCTCCTCTTCAACCTGTAGTTTCCGCCGGTCCATTCGCCAAATGGGGCATTGACTTCATGACATGTAACCCTCACTTAGTCGAGGGGCATGGATACATTATTGTAGTTGTGTATTATTTCACTAAATGGCCCGAGGCAATGCCTACATTTGATAACACCGGGAAAACTGCAACATTTTTCATATTCAATCATATCATTACTAGATTTAGTGTCCCTCAAGCCATCGTTATTGATCAAAGTAGTCATTTTAGAAATTCTTTGATGTCTGAACTTACTGACAAGTTGGGTCTTCGCCTTGAAAACTCAACTCCCTATTATACACAGGCCAATGGCCAGGTTGAAGCAATCAACAAGGTTCTCATTACTATGCTTCGACGAATGATAGGAATTCATAAGACAAATTCGCACACGATGTTGTTCTCAACATTATGGGCCTATCAGACATCCGTTAAGTCTGCCACGAGATTCACACCTTTCCAGTTAGTTTATGGTATCGAAGCAATTTTTCCGATTGAATGTGAGATACCATATTTGAAACTAGTCGTTGAACTTCTCCCTAACACCTTCACTGAAGAGGAACGTCTCTTGTTTTTGATGGAATTAGACGAAACCCATCGTGATGTTTCCTTGGTCATTGAAACTTAGAAGAAACCTGACAAAGCCCAATATGACAAACATGTCAAGCCACGTGTTTTTTCTAAAGGTGATCTAGTTCTTCTTTATGAGCAAGATCGTGATTTTCTAGGGGGTAGTAAATTCGAGCCTATGTGGTGGGGGCCTTATATTGTCAAACGAGTGTTGGAGAAGGGAGCTTATGAGATGGTTGATTATGATGGAACCCCTTTGAGTGAACCCAAAAATGGGCTTTACTTGAAGAAGTACTATGCTTAAGTCATTTTTTCAAGAGTGCTTGTATTTTAGTGTATAATATTCTTTTGTGCTTTTTCGTTGATTGATTTTGACCTTTAGCTGCTTACCTTGAGTTGTGCTTGGTTTTCAGATGTCGATGTCTTCACTACCCTACCTTGGCTTCATTGATGGCGCTAGTCACAGTACTCAGAACTTAGCATCTGTTGCTTGGGAAATCTATGCACCTACAGATGAATTGATTAGTCTACATGGTGTTTTCCTTGGTCGTGCAACTAACAATATCGTGGAATACAGTGCTGTCATTGAATTATTGATCGACGTTGTTTCACTTGGAATCCGTCACCTTATTGTATGAATCAATTCATAGTTAGTAGTCTTACAGTTGAGTAATGTTTACTCTATCTGAAGTCCTACGTTGTTAAGGGTATATTTACAAATTTGCCTCTTGGAACATCATTTTGATTACATTGAATATCAACACATTCCTAGATGTTTAAATCCATTAACAGATGCTTTGGCTAATTATGTGTTAGACAGACATTTGAGACATTTATAAAATCCAATCACACTTTGTATATACAACAAGTAAGTCGGTAGAAACCTCATATATATATAACGATAAAAGTTTACAAAAAAGTGTTTTTTGTCCGAAGACAAAAATATAAAAAATGTGAATCACGTGGCTTCATATACAATAGAGCATCAAGGCTGTTGCTCGCTATAACATGCGATTGCCCGTGCTACTCTATAGAGAAGTCGACCGATGGAAGAAGACACACCCATAGTGTAGCGTTGCTAATGCCTCGGGATATCATCAATGTAGGCATCTGGGATGTTCATCGTGAGTCCCTCTAGATTCTGCTCTAGGGTATCATAGTCAACAACAACTACTCCTGCTACGTCATCTCTCTCCCCTCGCCTCTGGATGGGCAATGAACCGGGAGGATGATAAGGTCCCACGTCTGCATCATTAAAGAGCTTTTGATTAGTCACTGGATAAACAACATAAATTTTTTTTATATTAAAAATCACAAAAACATCATATAAACAAAATGTACTTCTTACCTATGTCCCCCCATTGGGAACCCTTGGGAAGAGCCAAGTCCGGATCTCCTTAGAAGTCTAGGCCAACACATGTGTAGTCATCAACCATGAGCATCTGAGTTCTCAACCAGTCGAAGAAGACATCGTTATATCTAACGATGGGACCGATTGCATGTCGTGCCATGAGGTCGACCCACCTCTTCATTATCAGATCTTGTGGGGTAGGTATACCCCACTCTAACTGCAAACGCAAAACTGGGACCCTCTCTAAGAAGAAGTATACTAAAATCGGCCCATATCCAAACTGTTTCGGATCACCACTCCTGCACTTGGTCAATTGTTTTTTCATACTCTTGAGAACCCCTTCACACTAGTTGAAAACTGTTGGTAGCAGGCTAAAGTGGAAAGAAGGATGATCATGGGGAAATAAAGTGTGGAGAAAGTGAAACAATAGCTGGAAGGAAATGCAGCATGCGCACATGTAAGAAAGTGTGCACAAGGAAAGCGACAACTGGATGGAGGAACAACATGCACATGGGAGGAAGACCTAACGTCAGTAAGGTTGGGGTTTTGGTAACAAATTGTAATGGCTGAAGAGCCAAAGATGTATAAATACTGATACTAAGGTATTGTGGACGAGTTCAGAGTTCTGTATTTTTCAGGGATTTTGTAGTTGTTCTGATTTAGTTAGTAGTTGGCTTTGCATTATCATAGATATGTATGAGTTGATGCGATATGTAATGTTTTGGTATGAACTATTTTGTAAGATGTAGAGCTAGAGGAGAGGAGAGAAGATATATCTTGAGGATTAGATCGCAGGCTGAGGAGCCTGGTGCGGTCTAGTTAGCCTCATATAGATCTTACCCATCTGAGGAGAATTGTTAGCGCACAACACTATAAATGTAGAACTACCATAATAAAAGAGTCGAGAGCCAAATCTTTGTGGACGTAGCCCAGGAGGGGGTGAACCACAGTAATATCTGTGTAATGTGATGAATGCATGCATATCTTTATCCTCTTTTCAATAGTTAAATATTGTGCTTAATGAATGAATGGGTTATTATATTGCTATGAAATATGGTTGCGTTATTAAGGAAATAAGTTGTTGAAGGTAATGGACAGTCGTGAATAAAAATCGGTTACAATCACAAGTTATAGTAAATGGATCTGAATACAGATCTCATATCTCATACTCAATCCTGGGCTGTAAACAACCGAGTCTTACAACCACCCATTAAAGCTATCTTGAGTGAGATTGTGTAGCTCATTCTGTGTGTTGTGTTTCCTTCTGGTTTACCAGGAGGGCCGATAGTTTTAGAGGCTTTGTTGGAAACCCGAATGACATGAACCCTGGGTCAATAAGAAGCTCATAGTAGAGTAGAGGAGAGTAACCAACAAATGGTTTCGTTGTCATTGGTAGGAACAAAGGCGGATTGAGTAGTTGATAAAGGTCGAGCGAGGAACGAGCAAAGAAAAGAAGGGAGCAATGAGCCATTAGAAGGGAATGTTTAGACCGTGGAACCCTACGAAAGAAGAAATCGAAGGCTGGTTGAGAACCAAAGATCTAGATTTTGCACAGAAAGACAATAGAACCCTAGAATAACACCCCGCAAATATCTGGACAAATACGTGTTTACTGATTTGCACGGAGTCTTTTTCTGTGATTTTCCACATCCATTGCAAGAATGGATACTAAGGTTGAAGGATAACCACGCGACGAACCAGATTCAAAAGTTAGAATAGACCCCATTATAGATTGAGCAGTTACAACAGGTGAACAACAAATTCACTAGCGCAATAGAATTTTGGCTTGACAGTATTGTGGCAGGCTTCATAACAGAGTTTACAGTTGACACATCGAAGTCATACAGCGCAGCAGAGCACAAATTTCTATGCGGACCTCAAGTAAGTTACATTCGATCACTATATACTTCTATTAAGATACTGCTATATAACAAAGGTGTAATGACAATGGAATCAAACAACTAAACTTCCCTGCGTGCATGGGGGAAGGGGGGAAGCACTGACATAGAGAGGAGGA
>JZKD02S2143228.1:273293-307707 GCA_000966675.3 Picea glauca
TGATCATTCCATTCCCCTTGTACCTGGAAGCCTTCCTCCCAATATTCGTCTGTATTGTCACCCCTTTTCCCAAAAAAATGAAATTGAGAAAATGGTCCAGGAACTCCTTAATGCAAGCGTTATCCACCCTAGTACGAGCCCCTACGCTTCTCCTGTGATCATGGTCCTCAAGAAACAAGGTTCTTGGTGAATGTGTCCTGACTTCTGTGCCCTCACCAAACTTACCATTAAAGACAAATTTCCCATTCCTGTCATTGATGACCTCCTGGATGAAATGAGTGGTGCCCAATTCTTTACTAAACTTAATCTTCATTCAGGCTACCACCGGATATGTATGAAAGAGGCAGACATTCCTAAGACTGCCTTTAGAACTCATGAGGGCCACTATGAGTTTTTGGTCATGCCCTTTGTCTTGTGTAATGCCCCCTCCACCTTCCAAAGCCTCATGAATCATGTCTTCCGTCCTTTTCTCGATCATTTTGTCTTAGTTTTCTTTAATGACATCCTCATCTATAGCAAGACTTGGACAAAACATATTGCTCATGTGGATCAAGTTCTCCATCTACTCTCTCAGCACCAACTTTTCCTAAAATATTCTAAATGTGCTTTTGGCGCCTCAAAAGTAGAGTAATTGGGTCATTTGGTTGGCAAGGACGACGTCAGGGTCGATCCTAGAAAGATTGAAACTATGCAAGACTAGCCTCACCCAAAGACTCTCAAAATATTGTGTGTATTTATGGGCTTAACAGGTTATTATCGCAAGTTTGTTAAGAATTACGGAAAGATTGCAACACCTCTCACTACTCTCCTAAAAAAGAACTCTTTCACTTGGACTCCAGCTGCTACTCAAGCTTTTCAAACCTTGAAGATGGCCATGTGCACCACTCCAGTCCTGGCCCTTTATAATTTCACAAAGAAATTTGTCTTGGAATGTGATGCTTCAGGGAAAGTAATTGGTGTTGTCCTTATGCAAGAGGGTCAACCTTTGGCCTTTACCAGCAAGCAACTATCTGAAAGAAATCTGGGCAAATCTATCTATGAAAATGAAATGTTGGCTATTCTGCATGTTGTTGATTTGTGATTCCCTTATCTATTGGGGAAATGCTTCCAAATTAAGACAGACCATCAAAGCCTCAAGTATTTTCCGGAACAACGCATTTCCTCCCTAGAGCAACAAAAATGGGTAACTAAGCTATTTGGCTATGATTATGATATCATTTACAAGAAAGGCAAAGAAAATTTGGTTGTGGATGCACTTTCCCACAAATATGAAGATGAAGGATCCATTTTTTCTCTTTCCTTCATTGTACCAGATTGGCTCCAAGCCGTTTTCCAGGAATGGCTACAAGATCCCAAAAGTTCGCAGCTGATCCAACAATTGTAGTCCAGTGCTCCAGCTCCCCCAGGGTACTCTTGGCTCCATGATGATCTTCGATACAAATGCCATTTGTATTTAAGTAAACAATCAAAGCTTAAATCCACAGTACTTTTTGAGCTTCATGCTACATCGACAACGGGGCACTTCGGGTTCACCAAAACCTATGACAGGGTCAAACGTTCTTTTTTTTGGGATGGTATGAAATAGGACATTCATAATTTTTTCGCCGAATGTGATGTGTGTCAGCGCAACAAGGGATAAACAGTCAAATCTTCGGGCACACTACAACCGCTCCCGATTCCACCTGCTATTTGGAAGGACATCTCTATGGATTTTATTACAGGCTTACCCAAATCGGGAAATAAATCAATCATCATGGTGGTTTTTGACCACCTTTCCAAGTATGCTCATTTTTGCGCTCTTCAACACCCATTTACAACATCCACAGTGGCTCAAATTTTCATGGATCAAGTCTTCAAGCTTCATGGCATGCCACACTCTATTGTTTCTGATCACGACCCAACTTTCACAAGCAATTTTTGGCAAGACCTGTTCAAGCTACAAGGCACCCAATTTCATCTCAGTACAACTTATCATCCCCAGACTGATGGTCAAATAGAAGTTGTCAACAAGTGTTTGGAAACATATTTGAGGTGTTTTTCCTCGGAAAAGAAAAATCAGTGGACTTAATGGTTACCCCTAGTTGAATGGTGGTACAACACTTCATACCATACAACTACACACATGACTCCTTTTGAAGCGGTATATGGACAGAAGCCACCTTCAGTTCTCTCATACTTACCTGGTGTCTCGAAGGTCCAGGCGGTTGACCAAACACTTACAGTTTGAAAGGCTATTCTTTGTACCCTCAAAGAGAATTTGGTCATGGCACAAAATCGCATGAAACAATAAGCAGATCAAGGTCGCTCTGAACGTCAATTTGAAGAAGGGGATCAGGTGTTTCTTCACCTGGAACCTTACAAGCAGAATTCCCTCAAGGCCTAGCATTGTCAAAAGCTAACGCCCAAATTTTATGGTCCTTATACAGTTCTCAAGCGTGTGGGAAAAGTGGCCTATTAGTTAGCTTTGCCCAGTCATTCGAAGCTACATCCTTTTTTTCATGTTTCCTGCTTAAAGAAGGTGATCAGAACTAAGTGTCAAATTCAAACCAACCTTCTTGAGTTAGCCGAAGAAGGATCCATTTGGCTACAACCACAAGTAGTTTTTGACCAGTGTGAGCGTTGCCTGCGTCAGAGAACCATAAAGGAAGTGTTAATCCAGTGGAAAGATACAACTCTAGCAGATGCCACTTGGGAACCAACTACCATTCTGCAACAATTTCCACATCTCAAGCCTTGAGGACGAGGTTGTTTTTAAGGGGGAGGACATGTTAGGGTCCTAACCCGCACATAGGTAGAACAATATATTTGGATGTAATAAAGGTCAATATTAATAAGGCCTTGCAATAAAATAGAATAAGTCAAATGTAAGAATACCTAATAGAAGCTTCCGCTTCTAGAAGGATCTTCCTCTAGATGCTTCTTTTGATAGACATATTTAGTATAAATAGGAGTTGAGGGTATGAGAACCCTAGCTTGGACATTATTGTAATAGATCTCTGCTCGACTGGAGGTTTCCCCCTCGAAGAGGCCCGTGAACATTGCTCTAAGAATCAAAGTGTTATTTATGTTGTTATTTTTATATCATTTTGGTGTTATTGTGGTGATTATTCTAGTTATATTGTTTTTATTCTGCCATTTCTAGCATTTTATTTCTGTTCTGCATACTTTTTATATCTGGTATACTACACAGAAGTGCAGAGAACCTTTTTGGTTGTATCAAACTCTATTTGTAAATTTTCTGAATCTGAATTGAATATAAATGCATAAGATTTTGAAGTCTCTATGAAAAGATTCTAACGGGTGGTGATATGAACTTTGTTTCCCTTCATCGTATGTATTTCCTGTAACCTGTCATTTCATTTACATTTTCTTCTGTTTAAATTGGAGAGTTTAAAGGCCCAAAATTCGTCTTGTGACGCTCTTGGCTTAAGCAATTTAAACTATGTGATTGTCTTCTTAACTTATTCATAATTCATTTCAGTAATGCTCTGATGCAATTATTTGTTCTCTTTATCTTCCTACACCCCTTTTAAATTTAAGAATAACTCAAATTCATCACCTTATTTATCCTTTGTCCTCTAGAGAGTTCTATCAGTCGATGCATTATTTTCGTTCACTTTCAGAATTTTGACTCCATAGCCCATAGTGTTCCTCCCCTTCTTTGCCAACAACTTTATTAAAAAACCCCAAAACAAACCAAATCTAGTCACCGATTTCCATAGATATATCAAGTGACACGAGAGAGCCATCTCTGAGTTGAACATGTTAATGCCTCAGCTCTAAAGCTGGTTGAAATAGTTACCTCTGTCGTTTGTCTATTCAGTCGGACAAAATTTACAGAGTGCTAACACCCTAAAAAAATTAACTCAAAAGTTTATTTTTAACCAATGAAAAACAAATTTTGATCCATGGAAAGTTGAAAGAGATGAAAATTACTTGTTTTGTGGAGACCGTTTGTCGAATGATCAGCTATGCCCTCCGCAATCCACAGTTGAAAATTGAGGTAAATAGGGGGTTTTAGAGCAAGGTTTGGGTGAAATGACAAATGGAATAGTGAAAAGAAGTTTTTACCCATTTTTATTGATTTTTTCACTTTTTCATTTGTATTTTTATATTATTTTATATATTTTACCTAAACCCTAAAGTCCTAACGACTTTGCAAGTGTTGTTTTTTTGTAGATAAAAAGTCTAGGAGTGAAATGTTGGAACAAGGATCCGTTTTTTGGTCTGTTTTTATACATTCGTCACATGTACAGGTCCTTTTAGGGTTTTTCAGGAAAAAATCCGAGCAAGTGTTGATTCTTTCTCACGCTCGTGAAACCATAAGAATGGAATCAAATAGTCTTTTGTCGTTTTTTTGAACTCGTAATGGTAACATGAAAAACAAAACCTATGGAGTATCCTTTAAGCTCTTTTCACGGTCCATAAAAACGAAAAGATTTCCAAGCGACCTTGTTCTTTTCACGCTCGTAAAAGTATTTGAAGAAAACATATGACGAGTGATAGGTTATCAATTTTTCGGTCTCGTCAGATTAATTTACGAAAAAGGACCTGATGGAGTTCCCTTTAAATGTTTTTCAGACTCTCTAAACATGAAAAACCCCTGAGTTTTCTTTCTTTGGACTCATTAAATAAACATCAAAAGACCCATATGGGATCAAACCACTCCTTCTTAGGGTTTGTTAAACATACTCCGAGGGACTCGTCCAAAGGATGAGCTTACATCAGCAAGCATATGCTATCCTCCTCAAGCTTGCGTAAAAATAAGAGGTACTCGCCAGAAATGGTGGGGGGGAATTGGGAAAGGAATGTGTCTTTGTATTTGTGTTAGTGGCAGTAATAGTCACTCTTGAACATGACACCCCCCTTCATCATTGTATCTGGGTTGGGAAATCCATTTGTCTCTCGTTTGACCATCTACATGTCCATATGTTGGGTCCTCCTTGAGTCATGATGCCAAGACTATTGTCGTGTTGTTCATATGTTCAAGAGAAGTCCAACCTGAATAATCATTCTATCGAGTCAGCCATCTACAGTTATAAATTTTCTACCATGTCGGCCTTCCCTGAGTCAGTTGCAAATCACTTCACACTCTAACCTACTTCAAATCTGTTACTTATTTCATGTCACTAATGGGGGATACATTAAGGCCCTCCTGTGACAATTCGTTTCCTATCGAATTCAACTCATTATCCAGAAACAAGACTTAGAAATCATTCAGTACCTTAGAGCCTACATGCCTCAATGGTAGGTCTCTTCGCTTCCAATAGTGGGTTCACATCATTGACCCCTGATTGGGAGATTCCATTGAGTGTTCGACTTCAACTCATTTATTCACATTCGTTGGATTGTACTGGGGTACCTTGGGAGTCATTGACATCAATGGTGATTTCCCTCACACTTGTTAATGATTCTCATCATTGACCAGTAATCAAGTGGTCTCTAACATGTTCGACTTCAACACCTATAATCACATGGTTAGATTCGTACTTAGGGATGATGTAAATGAAGACCCTAGATCTCATCATTCTGATCCATGTTGCGATAGAGTATTTATGATTTGTATTGACACATAGATCCATTGTGTATGTCTCGTGGCTATGTCTGAAGTTGAGTCATTTTTAAAGCGTAGATCCACAGTGCATTCCTAGTGGCTATGTCGATTCATAATGACATGGATCCATAGTGTATGTTTAGTGGCCATGAATCACTTGAAATTTTTTGTAATCTGAGTATGGGAATGCCTACCTCAGATAATGGTATATTATTATGTTGATTCTTGACTCTTTGCAGGTTCCTGATCGGTGCGCTCCTTGTTCGACACACACATTTTTACAAATTATTTCGACTGTCACGAGTTCTAGATTCATATTTTGGGGGGCATTCTGTTACACATTATTTTAGTCACCCCAGTGATCCATTGATAACATGTGTTCATGTTTCCAAAAAAGAGTCTTTTTCCATGAGGGAGGTGACTGGCTTTCTCTTCTCAAAAACCCTATGAAGAAATGTCGTCGTAGGCCACACTATACATAGGGTGAGATGACGTTTGATCGTCGCTCCCTACCCTAAAGTTGGACTGCAGTGTCTTCGCAGGCTGCTCTATAGCTAGGGTGCGACGATGTCAAAAGACTAAGAAAAGGTCAAGTTTCACGAAAGTTCTAGAAGGGGATTTTATAGAAGATGAGGTGGCGTCCGAATGATTTGGATCTTACTCGCTTCTTTGATTTGGTGGGATCATCCTAATATCCTCAACCATATCTCTTTCCCCTATATAAATATGGATCTCTCATGGAAAAGGTTAAGTAAGAATAAGCAAGATTAAGGTGGAATAGGCTAAGAATTGGATGAGGAATTCTACTTCAGTTCATACTTGAGGGCTTCATTTTAGTTCATCAAGTCATTGTGGATCTTCTTCATTCAAGGTTGGAGAAAGTGTGTGTGTTGGAGAAAAGGGCCATTGGAAGGGGACCTTGCGACATCAAGGCTTTGGTTGTAATCTCCACTTTCATTTTAATATAATGCAGTGATATGTTTCTTTCCCATAAAACTTGTTTTGTTTTATTGTATGACTCCTTGATCACATACATAGGTTCTCGTTGAGTTCATTATATTTATTTCACTTTGGTTGGCTTGTGTTCCCTTGTAGATTCAATATCACAAGAGCACTAGGGTGGAGCTAGGATGACAATGGCAGGAGGAAGCGATATTTAAACGATATGTTGCTTATCTTTTGTTAAGTAGTGAATTGAATAGCTAGAGCTTAGGGAAAGCGTCATATTTTGTTCTATTTTGTTCTAGATCTAGGTGGATCTAGGGAGATTTGTTCATGTCTACATTTACCGATTGATCCCATAACAGTGTCAGATAGATATCCTACCTTGCATTGATGTCATATCACGGTTGATTACCCACATAGACATTGATAACAAAACGATTAAAAAGAGAGATGGAAAAGATATTGCATATTTCCAACCTTCAAATGTGGATATAGGCTATAAGTTTCCTAGGTCAGTGGTTGATCTTACAAATGAATGGGTTCTTCAACTCACTCTCAACTATCATCAATTATTGAAGAGTTAGTGGATTCATGAAAATAAATTTAGAATGCAATGGGAAGGTGTGTAACCCACAGAAAACCTCAAAACACCTTACACACTAAAAGTAGCTTTGATCGGCAAGTTGTATGGTGAAGAATATGCAACCAAATTCAAATAAGCTTGGGTACCTTTAATTTACCAATTAGCAAAGGTCAACACAATATTCAACTGGGCCTCTATTTTGTCAACTATTTTAAGTCAATATCTTTCTAGGACTAAGTAACTTGCTATAGGGACTCCCCCAACATTATATATATCCTCCTATATTCTAGACAAAGGGTGCACCAATAACATATTTCCATGGATGGGACAGTAGTGGCTATCTAGAAAGAAACTAGTACATGTGTACTATCAAATGTTTTGGGAACATAAATACAAAATTTAGTACACCAGGATATGTGAGAATTACATCGATCCTTTGTATACATTGATTTTTTGTGAACTTTCACAATGCATGATAAAATAGGATGTGCAAATGATAAGTTTCATAGGTGACTAGGATGTGACAAATAAAGACACTTGTCTAACAATATTTAAAACTTTCTGACCTCCACACCTACTACCAAAACTCATTCCAGATAAATTGATCCTTCAAGAGGTAGCTTACGAGACCTACTTGAACGTAATTAGAGAAGTCCTTGCATGGCCTGAAGGTAGTGTAGAAAAAGGTATGGCCCACTTTTCCCTTGCATATTGGTATGTTTTCGTTGTTAGATTTCAACCATTCAATAGTAGAGGCTGCAACCCTGGAGGAAATCAAACTTGTCAATATAGAATTCAAGAAACACGATCCTCAGAAGATTGTGGGAAATCACATGGCCCTTTACAATTTGAAAATATATGAGCATGAATATTCTCCCCAGGATGATATATTCCGAGGAGCAAGATCATATCAGGAAGTTTTGAGCTGAGTCCAAACTCTGGATCTAGATAAGTTGGTCGAATTCTATAATTTCCAAAGGCACCGAAGAAATGGCCTTCCTAAAATCTTGCAGGGAGAAACCCCAACACCCCTAGATACACAGGAAATTGAGGTCCAGAGTTTAGAAACAAGGAGCTCCAGTGGACAGGATGCTCAAGAAAATTTGGAGAAGACCGAGGTTTTGACTCGGAAAGGAGACACCACGTTGGCAAATCCACCAAGTAATCAAGATAAAGCTTAGACTGAGGCCTTGATAAAAACAGGGAGAAGAAAATCCATTGTCCACACTAGGAAAATCAACTATCGACACAGCTAGGAAACAACCATCCACCGAGATAGGCAGTCATGTACTCCAATCTATCACACCCTTACAGTTCAGTAGAGGGAATCCAAGTGCCGAAGTAGTATTCATAGAAGATCTTACACCTATTTTAGTCGAAGAGATTCCCCCTTCTGACTTCTTCTTCAGAAAGAAAAGGAGGGATGTGGTAAAAAAAGAAATGCACCAAAAGGAGGGTGCGATTGTCAAGAAACACGATCCTCAAAAGATCATGGGAAATCACATGGTCCTTTACAATTTGAAAATATATGAGCATGAAGATTCTCCCTAGGATGATATATTCCGAGGAGCAAGATCATATCAGTAAGTTTTGAGCTGAGTCCAAACTCCGGGTCCAGATAAGTTGGTCGAATTCTATAATTTCCAAAGGCACTGAAGAAATGGCCTTCCTAAAATCTTGCAGGGAGAAACCCCAACACCCCCAACTACACAGAAAATTGAGGTCCAAAGTTTAGAAACAAGGAGCTCCAGTGGACAGGATGCTCAAGAAAACTTGGAGAAGACTGAGGTTTTGACTCAGGAAGGAGACACCACATCGACAAATCCACCAAGTGATCAAGCTAAAGCTTAGACTGAGGCCTTGATAAAAAAAGGGAGAAGAAAATCCATTGTCCACACCAGGAAAGTCAACTACCGACACAGCCGAGAAACAATCATCCACCGAGATAGGCAGCCCTATCCAATCTATCACACCCTTACAGTTCAATAGAGGGAACCCAAGTGCCGAAGTAGTATTCATAGAAGATCTTACACCTATTTTAGTCGAAGAGATTCCCCCTTCTGACTTCTTCTTCAGCAAGAAAAGGAGGGATGTGGTAAAAAAAGAAACGCACCAAAAGGAGGGTGCAATTGTCAAGAGACACAGAGTGATACTTGATGGACAAGCCTTAGAAGAGGCAGACTTCGCTACAAAGGTGGCAGGCTTGCTGGGAGCTTTTGAAACAGAAAACCAATATTCAGTTGGGAACCTAAAAGAAAAATTGAAGTAGAAGGATCTGTTGCTGAGCCAATTGCAAAATCAAGTCAAGACTATGGAACAAAATGTCAAGAGTGAAATGAATAAGAGTTTTGAGTAGATTAGAACATGTGATAGACATGAAATTCAGTCTCGACGAAATGCATAAGAACACACAGGCAAGTAGAGAATGGGCCAGTCGGCAAGGAGAGTTGGTAAAACGACTATAGGACAAAATAGACCTAACTGAAAACACAGCTGTAGATATGGTAGTTTTCCAAGCTCAGGCACTTGAGGTGCGTGAAAAACTAGAATCAGCACAACAAAGCCTTTTTAGTAAGGTGGAAGCTGTCCAAAAACATTTTCAAGTGGTAGACCAATCTTTAAATAAACTTTTCTTAAGGGAGAGAGAGGCCATCACTGCTCGAGCTACTTTCCAGGAGGCAGTTGTGTCATCAACAAAAGAGGAAGTAGCCATGGTCTCTAGATTGTCTCTTTCAGAGAAAACTAGATGCGATATAATACTGAAGACCTGGGAGGCTAACATAGCTGAAAGTAAAAGATTAGATAAGTAAGTGAAGAAAGCTTGTGAAGAAGCATTTCATTCATTCGAAAAATATTCATTAGGCCTCGAAAAAGATAATATCTCTAAGGTCCTGGGGCAAGTTGACATAGCAAAACATCAACTTGATTTCAGGAAAAACATGGAAGAGGCTCGGGCTAAAATATTAGAGTTGAAACAAATTGATATTACCCAGATTCATAAATGGATAGTTGGTCCTAGTCTGCAACTATAGTCTACATATTCAAAAGAAAGGAGAATGGAAGATAGACTTCCTCACTTAGAAAATAAGTTGTATATTTTTTAGGCAAACGACACAACTGAGCCTTCCAAATTGGTGGTGCAGTTCGTAGGAAAATGTGTGCAATGTGTCGAGCAGGAGAAAGCCAACACGTCTGAGAACAAATGAGATGATGTAGGAATATCATGTACTCAGATCATGATTAGAGACCAGTTGTTTCTAATCTAGAGAGAAAGAAGGAGAAATGCCTCTACCAGCGTGGCAAAGAGACAGGGGAGATGCAAGTGAAGCGTTTCAAATTTCACATATTGTAATATTTACTGTTTTAGAAATAAGGAGAATTCCAACCACTTAGGGTTGAGAACATTTTTTGTATAAATACATATTTCAAATACTTAACACATCCTGCTTCTTACCGTATTGTAACTAAGAAAACTCATCCTTTTGTCAGTATGAATACAAGTGCAGATAGGGATTCCAAATTTTGTGCAATTTGAGTTATGTGCTTCTTTTGTATTCCATATATCTAGTTCTCTTTATGTTACTCCTTGATAAGTGAGTGGTTACAATTTAGTATAACATCTACTGTAATCACGTTTCATCAGTTATTTGATAAGCAAACAATTTTTCCTTTGTATTCACTGCTAGTAAATACAAGACCTGCAAGGTACTTGGATCATTGTATCTTATATCCTTTCAAGGGTGCATTCTATATTTTCGTCTATTGTAAACAAGGTAAGATTCATCTGTCATTGATGCCTCATTTTGTTTAAAATTTTTGTAATTTTCTCTCGCATCACTTGATTTTATTACTTGACTCGGACGACGAAACACGTCCTCTGTTATGTTTAGTTATTAATTTCATTTAAGGGTTAATTATCATATAATTAATGGAGGAAAAAGCACCTTTTAAAACATTCCTTAAATTATTGATGCCTTGACATTACTCTTTGAGCCTTAAGTGTAATATCAGGAACAACATATTTTTGGCGCCGCTGCCGGGAACAGAGGAACAAAGTTATTTTTCCCTGGGAGAACAACATGGTAAGTTTCTCTCTTTGATAGTGAAAAAATATTGAATACATTTATAATGATAAATTTTATCTTTCACTTGGCGACTCCACTATAGATAAATTGGCATTCGGTAGAAAGAATACCAAGAGGAGCCCAGATGATCAACAAAATGTGTATCCAATCCTGAAAAGCTATTAAAACCAAGGGTATACCTCAAGCAAATTGTTGCATCCACAAGTAAGGTTTACCAACCCAAAACCGTGCAAACTAATGCTAAGGTTCCACTTGAACAATCAACCTCGCAAGAAGGTTATACACAAAGCCACTTCGAAGATACATCAACTGAGAAGCTTCCAACTGAAACCATAAACCCCAAGCTGGTTCTACCCAAGATTAAAGCTGAGATCAATTCGACTTCCCCCTTGAATAGTAAAGGTAAAAGATCCCTTTCGATACCCATCTTTATTGATATTCTATTGTCCCCGAAGTAAATGTTTTAGCTCTTGAAAACTCTGAGGACTATATCTCTTACCCTGATTCAACTCCTGTTGGTTCTCATGTTTATATATCCTGTAAATCCAAAGAACCCAGTCCTCATTTCCATTTTCCCCCCTTTTCATATTTTCTGTCTCCTAACGGTCAGTTTCCAGAACCTCCTTCACTTCATCCCGAGGCAGTAGAAAATTCCCTAGTAGTTTACAAAAACCCTCTCTTTAACTCTCGAAGTTCATCCCCTCGACATCAAATGGTTGTTGTTGGAGGAGGTGGTGTCAGAGGCGGTGCTGGACGAGGAGGTGGTGTCAGAGGCGGTGCTGGACGAGGAGGTGATCAAGGACCACCACCTCCGCCCCCTAGTATTTTTTCTAAAGTGGTGGCCATATACGCTCCTTTAGTCCTTCTCCCTGTCCTTCATGATTTACCAGAAAATTATATGAAGAACTTATCGAAATTCACGGGAGAGGGAGATTTAACTTCCACAAAGCACATAATTTTTTTTGACCAATTCAGTGATATCCTCGGCATTGAGCATGAGGATGTTTATTCAAGACTTCTGGTACAAACTTTTGAATTTCAAGTAAGACTCTGGTTTCGAGGGCTTCAGGTAGGTTCTATAGCATATTATGATGCGCTAGAAAACACCTTTTTAAGGCAGTGGGGAGAGAAGAAAGATCATTTGTACTATCTGATGGAATTCAAGGCTCTAAGGAAGAAGAATTCTGAGCCAGTCTTGGAATTCATCCAAAGGTTTAATAAACTATATCATAAGATCCCAACATAGGTCAAACCCTCTCAGCCCGCAGCTAAGGTGACTTTCGCAGGGGATTTTGTGCCCGACTTTGTCTTACTTTTAAGGGAGAGGAGATCGACTGATCTCACCAAAATGCAAGATGACGCCATTGAAATTGAATCAAACATGATGGAATTAGGTAAACTAAAAGCGAAGGTCGAAATGGGAACCAAAGAAACCAAATGCTTTAGGGAACAAACTGGAACTTCCGGATCTAGGAAGTCCGTGGAGAACAAAATGGATGACATGGATAAAATAATTAAAGAGTTATCAAACAAAATCTCCAGAATGGAATTGGACCAGGCTAAACCTGATCCTTTTTCTAGGAGAGATTTCAAAAGGAATCCAAATCCTTCAGTCCAACAGAGACCAGTAAAAAACGAGGATCATAAAGTCAAAGCTCCTTTTAAAACATAAAACTTTATGCAAAGCGATGATGTACAAGACTTTGAGGGCTTGGATGAAGATATAGACAATATTAGTGATAACGATCAAGAACCTCACCTAACCAGACAATATTATGAAAGGTATTTAGATCAAGAAACATTGTTTGGAAATGAGGTAAGTATAAATAATATGGGAGAATTTGATTATCAAGGAATCGTCGACTCTATAATGGCCAAGCTTCAACAAAAGTATAATTTAAGGCCTAGAGATAAAAATTATACAACTGCTCCACCAAGCAATATCTTGTTGAGAAATAAAACAAATGAGGCAGCGAAAACATCCAATGAAACGCAAGCTTCCAAGACAAAGACAGCTGAAACACAAGCTGCGAAGACAAAAACAACTGAAACACAAGTTGCCAAGACAAAAACAGTTGAAACACAAGCTACCAAAACAAAGACAGCCGAAACCAAAGCAACGCAAACCAATAGACAAGAAAAAAAAGAAACAGATATCCCATCCAAAGAGGCCGAAAACACAATTGGAAGTTTCAATCTGGAAAATGAAATTAATAAAATCAAAATTCTTGTGCCCCTGGTTGAATTAGAAAAAAATCCGATGTATAGAAAACAAATTGCCAAAATGATAAATTTCTCATATACTCAAATTCATGCAGATACTATTAATTTAGAAGATGATAGACCTACTATAATGTTTGGCCCGCATATTGAAAATTCCAAAGACCTTGTTGCTCCTTTTTATATTACGCTAACTGTGCATGATCACCTACTCCATAACTGTATGTTGGATTTTGGAGCCTCTCACAATTTAATGCCCAAAGTTATTATGGAGAAACTAGGCCTCGAGGTTACCAAACCATACCGATATCTGTATTCTTTTGATTTAAGAAAAGTTAAATGTCTTGGTATGATAAAATATTTGGTGGTTAATCTTGCACAGATCCCTGTGAAGAGTATTCTTATGGATGTAGTCGTTGTTGATGTTCCTGCGAAATATGGCATGTTGTTATCCAGGTCTTGGGGTGCCAAAATTGGAGGATCACTTCAATTATACATGACATATGCTACAATCCCGATCTTCAATGGACAGTTTACCCATCTATACAGAGAGACAAGGTTGGAATATACCGTAAGTGACCCACAAAACCCAAATATTTATTCAGTTTATGTCGCAGATCAAGATTTAGGGAACTGTATATTATCCATTGATGATGGTTTTGATGAATGTACATAAGAAAATGATTTTGAAAAAGAAAAAAAAATCGAAAAAACAAACAAAAATCTAAATAGCATAGGGGTCTGGAAAATATTTTTTGACGGTGCTTTGTCTTGGGAAGGAGCCGGAGCTGGAGTGATTTTTGTGGCACCCGGAGATGAATTCATAATTACTTTTCTCATACAGGTTACATTGGGACATTGACTATACCAATAACGTATGCGAATATGAAGCTTTGATATTAGGATTGGAGGCTAACCGAAAGTTGAAAATTGAAAATCTAATAGTTTACGGTGATGCATAATTAATTGTAAAACAGATAAGGCAGTAGTATCAAGACAAACATCCAAGGCTAAGGTTGTAAAGGAACTGTGCCTAGTATTTGATCGAAAACTTTTTCTCATCGTTCAATATTCATCATATTCCCAGAGAAGAAAATCAACAAGCTGAATTCCTAGCAAAAGCGACTGCTACTTTTATGCCACCTACAGTCTTGAAGATAAAATACCACATAGAAATGAGGCACATGCCTTCAATACCAAATAATGTCCAACAATGGAAGGTTTTTGAATATGATGAACAGATCAAGCAGTTTCTAGAAATGGTGGATGAATTTTCCGAAACACACATCAACCAGGAAAATCAAAATGACCCTACTTGGATCATGCAAGAAGGTGAAGATCCTCAGAAGTTCCAAGATAAGATCGCTAACCATCACATGTTGGTGTTAAAGAATAATCAAATTCCTAAGGGTCTAATTCCGTTAGAAATATTATTTGATAAGGACAATATACCTCTGAAGTCTACCTTGCAACCTCATCCCGAAGAGGTTGAAGATTGTGACATAGGCACTAAGGAAAACCCCAAACTGGTTAAAATTTCTAAATATCGTCCACCCGAAATGAAAAGTAGATATGCTGAGTTACTCAAACAATAGAAAGATGTCTTCACCTGGTGTTATGACAAACTGAAAACTTATGATACCACTGTTATCGAGCATAAAATCCCTTTGAAACCGAGCATCAAACCTTTCAGAAACAATCTCACACAGATAAACCCGATACTCTTCCCTATAATAGAAAGAGAGTAAAAAATCTCCTGGATGCAAAAATTATTGTTCCACTCAGATATTCCAAGTGGGTAGCTAATTTAGTTCCAGTTAGAAAAAAGAACGACGAAATCAGACTCTGTGTGGATTTCAGGAACCTAAACATATCATCTCTTAAAGACAATTATCCGCTCCTTAAAATGGATCACGTTATGGAAAAAGTGGTCGGGGCTAACCGAATGTCTATGATTGATGGTTTTTCAGGTTACAATCAAATTGCGGTCCATGAAGATGACAAAGAGAAAACCGCATTTACCACTCCATGGGGTACTTTCATGTATGACAAAATGCCATTCGGTTTGATGAACGCATGGGCCACTTTTCAATGAGCAATTGACATAGCCTTTGTCAGTGAAATAGATAAGTGTGTCGTTATCTATCTTGATGATTTAACTGTTTTTTCCAACTCTGATGCAGAGCACTTGGTACGCCTCAAACAGACGTTCGAGAAATGCTGGAAATTCAGTTTGTCCCTAAATCCCAAGAAATCTCATTTTGCAATGAAAGAAGGTAAACTCTTGGGTCATATAGTATCTAAGGAAGGAATCAAAATTGATCCAAAAAAGGTTGAAGCCATAGATACAATAAATATTCCTAGAAACAAAAAGGAAATTCAATCTTGTTTAGGAAAAATAAATTTGTTAAGAAGATTCATTCCAAATTTCGTTGAAATTGTTAAATTGATTACATATATGCTAAAAAAGGACAGTGAGGTCAAATGGACGACCGAGGCCAAATCATATTTCAAACGCATCAAGAAAACGATAGGAGAAGCATCGGTGCTAGCCATCCCAGATTATACAAAAGAGTTCTTGATTTTTTCATTTGCCTCTGAACATACTATCGCGGTCGTGCTCTTACAGAAGAAAGATGAAGGTTTTGAGCAGCCGATAACATTTTTCAATAAATGTCTCAGAGACAAAGAGTTGAGATATGATATACTAGAAAAACAGGCATACGCAATGGTGAAATCCCTCAAAGATTTCAGAACTTATGTGCTTCATTCCAAGGTGATTGCCTATGTACCAACCAACGCGGTCAAGGACATATTGGTTCAACCTGACAACGATGGAAAAAGAAGCCGATGGTTAGACAAAATTCATGAATTCGACCTTGAGGTAAAACTGACCAAACTCGTCAAGGGTCAGGGCCTGGCTAAGCTATTAGTCGAATCAAATTTCAGAGCACTCGGGATAAATCATCTGCAAACTTACGAAGACTTTCCAGATATAGAATAATTTTATGTGCAGATACATGTGACTCTGATTCAAGAAAAATTCTCTTCCTCAGCTTGGCATGGCGACATAGTTTCCAGTGTCCAAGTGACATGACTCCTTCCAAGGTGAGAACATTGAAGTTGCACGCGGTAAAATATTGTATCATTGATAGCCAATTATATTGGAAGGATCCCCTGGGATTTTTATTAAGCTTCTTAATCGAATCTGAAATGGAGAATGTCATAAATGAGTTTCATGAAGGGGTGTGTGGAGGACATCACGCATGGAGAGAAACAACCTATAAAATCCTGAGAGATGGATAATATTGGCCAAAATTGTTCACTGACGTGAATACTAAAGTCAAAGCCCGTAACTCCTGTCAATTATTCTCAGGCAAACAAAAGCTTCCCACACTACCCTTGATTCTGGTCAAAACAAAAGCTCTGTTTCAACAATGGGGTCTCGATTTCATCGGAGAAATCCATCCGCATTCAAGTGCACAACATAAATGGATCTTAACCGCCATGGACTATTTCACTAAATGGGTAGAATCCATTCCGACACGAAATGCTACAGACTCAGTGGTGATCAATTTCTTAGAAGAAAACATTTTATATAGATTTGGCTGTCCTCGAAAGATAGTTACTGATAATGCCCAAGCCTTCAAATCCATGGCGATGGTCAATTTTTGTTAGAAGTACAATATTGTACTAGGAAATTCCACAGCCTACTATCCTCATGGAAACTGACTACTTCAATCATCAAATAAGAGCTTGATCACCATAATTAAAAAGGTGTTGACTGAAAACAAGAAAGCATGGCACGTACATTTGAAATACGCTTTGTGGGCAAATCGGGTAGGCACTAAAAAATCAATCGAAATGTCTCATTTCCAAATGGTATACGGTACCGACGTAGTATAAATCTCACTCTGCCTGTGATGAAGCTCTGGAAAGACTCGATGGAAGAACCTAATGATGTTACCAGAAGAATAAACCAGGTAATTGAAGTACAACAAAACAGGGCCAAAGTAGATGAGAAACTTCATAAATATCAAGACAACATGAAAGCTTTGTTTGATAAAAAAAGCCAAAGATAGGGAATTTCTTCCTGATGACCTAGTATTGAAGTGGGACACTAGGAAAGAGGATGTTGGAAAGCATGGCAAGTTTGATCACATCTGGTATGGACCTTTCAGGGTTGTAGCCTCTGAGGGAAAGAATTCATTTTTATTAGAAACCTCGATGGGAAAATCCCTAACACCCCTATCAATAGGCGCTACCTGAAAAAATTCATGCAATAATCAGATCCCAAATCACCATTGCATATACCAGTTTGATTTTCTTTTTGATTTATAGATTTTCACTTCTTTGGTAAGTTTTTATTTCACTATAGATAGGACCAGTTTTGTTAATTTCATAAAAACATAAATATAAAAAACAAGTAACACCTATCGTTCCTTTTTCTTCAGAAGTTTCTGACATTTCTCATGTTTATTTTTATGCAGAAGGATTGCTGATAGTTGAGAGATAAGGATGTATTCGAAGCCAACACTCACTTTTCACGACATTATCTTTCTCTCAAAACAGGTGATAAATAAATAGTTTACTTGGTTGAAAATATAAAGAGAATATGAGGTATGAGCTTTTGCCCTACTGACCCAAGTTAAATTTTTAAGGGGATACCACTAAGTATGAAAGAAGTCTCATCCATACAAATACTGTAACCTGATCAACAACCAAAGGAATATAAGAATTACAACCTAATCCTAAAGGTTTCCTCTGAGTTTGGATAAAATTAAAATAAAAAAATAAAAAGACCTGAAAGAAAATACGAGAATCAATGAATAAGCTTGTGTGAGATTAACCTTGTTCGCAACAGAACTTTTGAATATTCTCTTTTTTTTATTCTTCCCATCCTAAGAGATTTATTTTCCTACGATTCTCAATACCTGATCCAGGTGGATATCAGTGGCCACCCACCTTTTCCAAATGGCTTAAAACGGCTTTCTGGCAATTTTGGCAATTTACTATTTTTAGCAGGTTTTAACTTCCGGGGCCATTTTGAGGGCCCAAATGAAGGTTTTTAGAGATAGAGGTTCTCAATGATATCCAAAGGCATACTTGATCCCCCAAAATGAATCTCCTTGAAGATACCTTTCCAACGATCTATCACACGCCTAAAACAGAGATTGTATGCAAAAGTTACGACCCCGGGAAGTTGATGTACTCACTTATCCAAACGGGGCCCACATGACTTTTGGCGCTTCATCTCCCAGGGTTAGGTTTTTGAATGTCTAGGGTTTTGGGCATTCCTTCTTATTTTAAAAAGGCCTTCAGAGCCTCATTGTAATCATATTCTCATGGATGCAAGTAGCCGTCACATCTCTTCTCAGAGATAAGCTACCACCATTCTAGCGAGTCTTTCACTCTGTATTTTACAGTCTCTGTACATTTATTTCGTTAATAGAAATCGTGTATTACTGTATATCTGTGACTCTTGTTTTATTTCCGCTATATCTCTGTTATATTTTTCTCTCTCTTGCAATATCTCTAAATATTTATGTATTATATCTCCGCTCTCATTTCGTGTCGAAAATAATCTGGATCAATACCCCTCCATGGTCTTCATAAAGAGGAAGGATTTCACCTTAACTCTGAAAACTCAGAAACATGTCTTCAATAATGTTAGGCAAAAATTTATACATCCCTTTCAAATTAACTAAAATCAAGTATGTCTAAGCTAATCCTAATAACTTTAGCTCTCTTATCTAGTTATAAACTGACTAGTTCGCTCAAGGCTGATCCCTAAAATTTAAAATCCCCTGTAAAATATTCTCAATGGGTGAAGATGTATTGAAGATTGAAAGAAAATTAGTTTCAGAGTATACTAAAAAATTATGACAGTCCTTTCCTTGAATATCTTAAACAGATATCACCCCTTGTATGTTATATACAGATTGATTTCCCCCACTTCGTGTATTAAAATATAAGACATATGGTGAAAGGAAATTCATGAAATGATTGCCCCCATCTAGTCCAAGGCAAATGGTGAAAAGAAATTCGAAAAATCAATTGCTCCCATTTTTTCCAAAAAGAGAAGATGAAAGGAAATTCATTAAATGATTGCCCTCATCTCAGCATTTAAATGCAAAATTGCTAAATTGAAGTGTTCAAAGGAAATTCAATGGGAAAAATAGATAACTTCACCGGGGTACTAAACAACCTCACTGGCAATGAAGCAATGTCTATGATATATGTATGGTTGTCATACAAATCTACATGATATACTTTGACATCTAATTCTTTTTTAGTAATATTTACATTCTAAACCAATGAGGGATCCCCCTAAGAAATTATGTTACATACACTTAACCTTGATGCGAACAAAATCGATCAAAACTTGATATTTCGGCTAAAGTTACTTTTATTATCATAAGAAAATCCGAATACAGTTTTAAGAAAGAGGAATTTCAATTAGTCTAACTAAAGGTCAATGATTTGATGTGTTTTAAGGGTTTTCTAAGTTTCCGTTAAAACTTTTTTCTCAGAATGATCCTTTTTCGAATGTGTTTCACAGAAATACATTAATGACTCCATTCACCCAATAAAGGCACTTGGTCTACTGTTCTTTGACGTCTTGCAGGGAGACGTGATCCCTAGATGGAGCCTATGTTGGAACACATATATATTTCTAAACTTTAGACTTTAAATAGATTTCATTCTCATTTAAATAAAAACAACGCACGCTTGATTCTCACCATTGATGAAGTCTTCCATTCAATTAAACGATCCTAATCTCTTAGAATTTATGGAGCCGCCTACTCTTTAAAGAGTCAAATCACTAAAGAATACTTCAGAGTTTCATACTTTAGGCCTTTTAACATGCCTCACCTTCAAATTCCCGATACACGAAAATTGTTTGATCCAAGTCACCATATGCACGTATACCTCTGTAAGCTTTAACACGTCACTGTGGGAAGTGGCCCTTCGGGAAAATGACAAAAGATCTAACTTGTAAATCTACGAAACGTGAAGTCCCAAAATATTAAGCCTTTGTTCATTAAACTAGTCTCAATTAAGGGTAATTAATATCTTCGCACACTCGGAGTTTAAGTATTCACCATCCATCGCATTCTAAATTCACTAAACCCGAACTCTCGAAATGTCTTAAGCATTAAACAGAGTTAATTAAATATTAAAGACAATTAACGAGTAATTAATCACTTCGTAGTTTCGAACATCGGGAATCATATGTCAAGTTGTTATCGGATACCCCGAGGTCCGAAGGTCCGAAAATAGTTAAGGTTAAACATGATTAATTAACAGGTTGAACATCATTTATCTCATGTTAAGTTTTCATTGAATCATCATTCAGATAAATTCAAATTTTCATCTATGCTTTTCTCGATCACGAACCACCAGCCATTAATGGCATTAATAGTCGATCTAGGGAAAATAATTTCAAATAAGATCCTGAATCATCGCCCAAATATTTTCATTAAGGGAAGTAAACACATTGTCAATGAAGGTATACGCAAATTGATGCGCTTAAGGTGAAGAAGATATTTCATTTTGAATTCCATTCGCGTTTTTCACAGAGAAATCTTAGCGAGATAATAAGTTTTGTGCATTTTCTGTGACATGTAACACAATGCTGAGTTTACTACTATCATGGCTCTGCGAAAAATGGTTAAAGGGACTAGTGAGAGATCGATCCAAAACACAGATGTCCTCTCGGACACATCATCGATAGTTGTGGAGACCATAAAAACCTGAACACAAGTATGCGATATCCTACAATATGAACTGAACAACTGTCCATAAGAGTCAGATAATGAGGGGATTGAAACTCAGGCAACGAAGCTCAATCAGAGCTGCATAAGATAGCCATGCAACCGAGGCTCGTGTTGTATAACGACATGATATATTGGGGCCTGGAGAACGTCGACGTTGCGACTAGGACCATCTACAATTCATAGAAATATGTTGTTGGATATTTCCGCCCAGAACATATACAGGTGATGTAAAAATTGTCCCCAACATTCAAACACATTTATAATACTGCTTTCTTAAAGGAGTTCGATAAAGAAGAGTGCCCAGAAGGTGTAAATAATTACCCTGACTTGATCAAAGATTGGTGGGCATGCCCTGAGAAATTCAGAGCAGACACCCATGGCATATACGCCACTGCATCATTAGACTCTCATATGATGTATGTGGCCATGATGCTCTGTAGACTTTTCGGGAGGGAAAAATCCGCCCACTTCCTGTTATCATGGGTATCGATCATGCACGAAGTTGCAGAGGGTTTTTCATTCAATTGGGCCAAGATATTATCAGACAGTTTGGCCAAGGAAATCACCGAATATCAGAAGTTGAAAGCCAAAGGACGACCTGGCCCATTTTACATGTCGGCATACCTTATGGATGTTGTTTGTTTTATGACAGCTTTTCCTTTGATGGGTTGGAGCCAGACTCCGACCAGTGTCGAACCAATACATCTTTATCATTTAAAGCTATGGGAAGATAAAGAGAAAGATTTCTTCTATGAAATCTGCAATTATGTGGTGGTTCCGATGCATGTCGCTATATATGGGTGCCCACCTCCCAGGATATCTGAAAAAATAGTGACTAACCTGGGGAAGATAGTGGATTGGTATATTGAAGAGAATTTTTCTTATATCATGGTTTTTGGTTGTTCGATTCCTCCACCTACCTTGCCAAAGTTTCTACCAGAATGATTGGTGTGCCATGAAGTAGCGCATCAGACTGTTCTTGGGGGAATCAGCAAGGAACTGAAGGAAGTGTAGAAAAAGGTATGGTCCACTTTTCCCTTGCAGATTGGTATGTTTCCGCTGTTATATTTTTTCCACTCGAAAGTAGAGGTCGCAACCCTTGAGGAAATCAAACTTGTCAATATAGAATTCAAGAAACACAATCCTCAGAAGATCGTGGGAAATCACATGGCCCTTTACAGTTTGAAAAGATATGAGCATGAAGATTCTCCCCATGATGATATATTCTGAGGAGTAAGATACTATCGGGAAGTTTTGAGCCAAGTCCAAACTCTGGCTCCAGATAAGTTGGTCGAATTCTATAATTTCCAAAGGCACCGAAGAAATGGCCTTCCTAAAGTCCTGCAGGGAGAAACCCCAACACCCCCAGCTACACAGAAAATTGAGGTCCAAAGTTTAGAAACAAGGAGCTCCAATGGACAAGATGCTCAAGAAAATTTGGAGAAGACTGAGGTTTTGACTCGGAAAGGAGACACCACGTTGACAAATCCACCAAGTGATCAAGCTAAAGCTTAGACTGAGGCCTTGATAAAAAAGGGAGAAGAAAATCCATTGTCCACACCAGGAAAATCAACTACCAACACAGCTGGGAAACAACCATCCACTGAGATAGGTAGTCATGTCCAATCTATCACACCCTTACAATTCAGTATAGGGAACCTGAGTGCTGAAGTAGTATTCATAGAATATCGTACACCTATTTCAGTCGAAGAGATGCCCCCTTCTGACTTATTCTTCATCAAGAAAAGGAGGGATGTGGTAAAAAGAGAAACACACCAAAAGGAGGGTGCAATTGTCAAGAGACACAGGGTGCTACTTGATGGACATGCCTTAGAAGAGGCAGACTTTGCTACAAAGGTGGCAGGCTCGCTGCGAGCTTTTGCAACAACAAACCAATATTCAGTTGGGAACCTAAAAGAACAATTGAAGAAGAAGGATTTGTCGATGAGCCAATTTCAAAATCAAGTCAAGACTGTGGAACAAAATGTCAGGAGTGAGATGAATAAGAGTTTTGAGCATATTAGAGCCTATGATAGATAAGAATTTAGCAACTCAAATTCAGTCTCGATGAAATGCATAAGAATGCATAGGTAAGTAGAGAATGGGCCAATCAGCAGGGAGAGTTGGTAAAATGACTACAGGCCAAAATAAACCTAATTGAAAACACAGTTGTAGATATAGTTGTTTTCCAAGCTCAGGCACTGGAGGTGCATGAAAAAGTAGAATCAGCACAACAAATCCTTTTTACTAAGGTGGAAGTTGTCCAAAACCATTTTCGGGTGGTAGACCAATCCTTAAATAACATTTTCTTAAAGGAGAGAGAGGCCATCATTGCTCGAGCTACTTTCCAGGAGGCAGTTGTGTCATTAGCAAAAGAGGAAGTAGCCATGGTCTCTAGATTGTCTCTTTCAGAGCAAACTAGAGGCGATATAATACTGAAGACCTGTGAGGCTAACATAGCTGAAAGTAAAATATTAGCTAAGGAAGTGAAGAAAGCTTGTGAAGAATCATGTCATTCACTCGAAAAAGAGTCATTAGGCCTCAAAAAAGATAATATCTCTGAGGCCCTGGGGCAAGTTGACATAGCAAAAAATCAACTTGATTTCAGAACAAACATGGAAGAGGCTCGGGATGAGATGTTGCAGTTGAAACAAATTGATATTACCGGAATTCATAAATGGATAGTTGGTCCTAGTGTGAAATTACAATCTACATATTCAGAAGACAGGATAATGGAAGATAGGCTACCTCACTTAGAAAATAAGTTGTAGACTTTTGAGGCAAACGACGCAACTGAGCCTTCCAAATTGGTGGTGCAGTTCGTAGGCAAATGTGTGCAATGTGTTGAGTAGTGGAAAGCCAGCACGTCTGGGAACAAATGAGACGATGTAGGCATATCATGTACTCAAATCATGATTAGAGACTAGTTTTTTCTGATTTGGAGAACAAGAAGGAGAAACATCTCTGCAAGTGTGGTGAAGAGATAGGGGAGATGTAAGTGAAGTGTTTCAAATTTCACATATTGTAATATTTATTGTTCTAGAAATAAGGAGAATTCCAACCACTGAGAGTTGAGAACATTTTTTTTATAAATACATATTTCACATACTTAACACATGTTCCTTCTTGTCGTATTGCAACTAAGAAATCTTATCCTTTTGCGAGTATTAATACAAGTGCAGACATGGATTCCAAATTTTGTGCAGTTTGAGTTATGTGCTTCTTTTGTATTCCATATCTCTAGTTCTCTTTATGTTACTCCTTGATAAGTGAGTGGTTACAATTTAGTATAACATCTATTGTAATCATGTTTCATCGGTTATTTGATAAGCAAGCAGTTTTTCCTTTGTATTCATTGTTAGTAAATACAAGACCTGCAAGCTACTTGGATCATTGTATCTTATATCCTTTCAAGGGTGCATTCTATATTTTCTTCTATTGTAAACAAGGTAATATTCATATGTCATTGATGTCTCATTTTGTTTAACAGTTTTGTAATTTTCTCTCGCATCACTTGATTTTATTACTCGACTCGGACGATGAAACATGGCCTATGTTCTGTTCAGTTATTAATTTCATTTAAGGGTTAATTCTCATATAATTAACGGAGGAAAAAGCATCTTTTAAAACATTCCTTAAATTCTTGATGCCTTGACATTACTCTTTGAGCCTTAAGTGTAATCTTAGGAACAACAAATACTATGCATAATTAAACTTTAGATCTCTATTATATATACAAAGTGAACTTCAAGGATTATGTTCTCTATGCAACCTCTAGTCATGATTGATAATCTAGATCATTTATCAGCGTAATCCGGACACAAGAAACCAGATGAAAATGTAGTGGAAAATGAATCTATGTTCTCAATGTGCTAATCAATGTCATGTCTCTAACTCTATATGATGTCAAGTGTTATGTTTTTAGAATTGGTATTCAGGGTTTTTGTGCAAAATGTAATTCTAAATGAAACTTCTTTGCAACACCTCTCTTATCACTATTCTTATGAAGGCATGTGAGGTTGGTTGTATTTGTAGGTTTGGTAATGTCAAGTTGAATCACCAATTAGGTGTGATTGGATACAACCATCTTCGTTCAATTTTCACCAATGTCCAACCACAATGACTTCAATGTCTCCCGCATTGCAATTGGATTTATGACAAAGTTGTTCTTTAGCTAGAATGAATTATTTTGACGCTAGTGAATAATTATTGTTGTTAAATGTTTAGGTAACATTATACATATTTGGTATTCAGTGTCATTGTGATTATTCTCATTCTAATTGTCTATGATATGTATGGTAATGTTTAAGCCAATTCCCAATGGCTGAATTCCTCTTACTTTGGGACCAAAATTCACTTGCTATAAGACTGAAGATAAGAACAACATTACTTTGTATTTTCACTACAACAAATCCCATGTAACAACACTTTTCAAAACAATGATGGCAAGAAATACCATGAAAATAGGGAAATGTAAATGTCTTTGTGTTTTATAGAAATATTTACGTAGCACACCAACACTTAATAAATTCATACATATTGCTCCAATATGATAAAAGAACAAAGATGTAGTCCTCCAGGTCATCACTCATCCCCCAACGCTTCAAACAATTTATAATTTTCTCATACACAACATACCCAAGGAAAACAAGATTCGAATTCCTTTTCTTTAGAATCAAATAGGGATCAGAACTAGAAGAAATGCACACATGTATATTTATCCTCCAACAACCAACGGGATACACTCTATCACTAACAATAGGACAACAACATTTTCCAAGTGTATTAATCCATCATCATAAAGTCAAGAAACTATTTCTTCTCTATCAATGTTTAATGGTGTGTATGTAGCTACATAAGGGATATCATTCAAGACATATTGAATGAGTTGTGGCCATTATAAGAGTCTGACCAAAGTTGACATATCCATTATATTCATATCATCATGTAACTAGTAACTTCCTTGCACACAAAATTAAATACAGTACCCAACAACCAAATCGCATGACTTATGGAAGAGGAATACAATCTTCATGAGCTATGCATGACCTGTATGGCATCGAGGAAGATAAATGCACTACATGTAGCCTCAAGGGTACACTAGATGTAGCATATGGCCTTCTAGGAGAAAATTTGGTATCATACAACCTCAATTCATATCTTAATCATTATGTACATGAATGTTGATGCTTTCCAATGGCCTCACTAGTCATCAAATTGCTATTATTTAGGGACATAATTAGAAATTTAGTGAAATAATTGCAACAATCAAATTCTGGATGCCATTAATCTCATAATTCAAATTGGAATGGACAAGTTTCATCCCATAGTGTTTCCATTCACAATTTTCCAATGGAAATTGTTTCTAAGTGGAATTAAATAAATTACAATATGGGACTTTTAATTATAACCATGAATGCAACTAATAATAGAAATTAACCATAAAAAAGAAGAAATAATCTCACACACAAAACTTTACACCAAAACCATGAATAAATCTCAAAGCAAATCAAGACATAATGGACACCATGTTTACTCTGGAAACCTAAATAGGAAAACCAACTTTAAATGGTTGCTTAGTTTCTCATTTTGGAAATCCCTGGTTACAATGCATCTCATGGATCTTTGTGCATCCTCACCTCCTTGGCCAAAATTCCCTTTGATAATGAAGTTATAGGAACGAATAGGAAGATTTTGGGTAATGGGCATGATTTTTCATTTGCCATTCCTTAGTCTTTTCTCTCCTATTATTATTTTTTCCTTTTCATTTATTTCTCTTTTTGTTTCTTGTCTCATTTACTTTTACATTTGCATCATTTTTAATCAACAATCTAACCTTCATTAATCACCTACTTGCACTTGCAATTCTTGCAACTATTCACTTTTTCAAATCCAAATTGGAAGAAGCAAAGAAGAACAAATAATAAACATACAACATAGAACCTATGGATAAAGGGTCATCTAATCCCGAAGCTTAAACTAACTCTATAGGGAAATATATCATTGTATGTCACTTTCCACTCCTTGATATGGGCTTAGGTCGTTATACCCCATAAAATTTAGAATCGGTCGCAATGTTGGACTCATTTGTCTTCAACGGGATAAAGAAGCAAATAGTAAGGAAAACATAGAAAAAGATCAAGTTGGCTAGAGTGCTAGAGTTAATAGTAACAATAGATACTCGTATCCTCACAGACATAGATAAGAATCTATTGGTTGTAGCTTCCACAAGTGTCACTTGTATGCAATCCACTAAGTCCAATGTTCTCAAGATGGTCAGATAAATAGAAGACTATGAGAGAGAGAGAGAGAGAGAGAGTTTTTCTAAGAAAACAAGTAAGATGTCTTAAAGGGGACATGAAAATCTCGTCAAAGTTCAAGGATTTTTTTTTCTCCATATAAGATGAGTTAAACATTGTATGAAGGCTGATGTACAACATCCTATAGGAATTCCATCAACATTCATATCAATTATTATCTTTTCAAAATGACATTAGAGACAATATTTTAATTCTAGATGGAGTTTGGTTGGGTTTAGATGAGCTTAAGAAGTGGTAAACTAAAGAAAAAAATGCCCCTAAAAATATTCCCAAAATGATAGAAAATGATATTTAGTGCAACTATGCATCATTGGCAAGTTGCATATCTACAAGCTCGTCATTTGAAAAAGATGCAATTGCCTCAATCATCAAGTGCCAACATCTTCACCAAGTTGTTGAGAAGATCAATGAAATATTTCATCTACCTTCGCTCAATGAGATGATTGTACCTTGACTAGCTTCAAAACTAATGAAAGAGCTAGAATAATTTATTTAACAAAAGTGAATCTTGATAGGCACAACTTCACAGTTCACAAAGGAGGTGTTGATGGAACACGTCTCTATTCTTTCAAAAGAGATTAATTTAATTAATTCATACATCAAAAAACTTAGGAATGGAGTGGGGTCCACGCCAAAGGAAATGATGGCATTTGAGGTAGCATACGAACAACTCAACTATAGGTTCATCACTGTAATATCCTTTGAATATGAAATGTGGAGAGTTTACATGGTAAACACAATTTCATCAAGAAGTGTATTTCAAAAGATAAAATTAGAAAAGAAAAAGGGAGTTGAATAGACCAAAACTACCAAGAATGAATTGAAAGGTCCAAGAGATAGTTATTTGTAGAAGTTATAAATGTAGATTAGAAAGGAGAGTATGTGAATTTTTGGTAGTATAACTTTTGTAAGATTTTTTATAGAAATTGAATAGGAGAAGCCATGGTGACCAATTGTTTTGGAGGAGCTTTGGTTCTGGTGTGGTGAATGGATGTTGGACTATTCTTGTGTTTTCTACTATGCTAGAATTGTTGTAAGATTGTGATTTTTTTTTATAGACTACTCTTGTATTGGAAATTCATACTCTTATTTTTATTGTTCTCTAAGGTTTTCTTCTTTTATGTGTGATCTCATAATTATAAATAGGTACTTAGTTATATATGTTTATTGACTTCATTATGGTTTATGTATTTTTCTACCGTTATTTCCTGGATATTTATCTACTTGTGAAAATGTTGCATATGTATGCTTGGTTCTATGTTTACTACTTTAGATATTTGCTTGTAGCTAGGATAGGTACACTAGAACTGCATTTTGTATATAGATTAGAAGCATCTTGCATTTTTTCATTTCACACATTTATTTTCTTAGTCAAACTAGTAATGGTTGTCATACCAAAATATGGATGTGTTCCCTATTCCAAACAACATGAGGTCTAGTTGGAACAGATAGTGAGAATAACCATTTCTCTAAGATATTCTTGAATAAAATTATGTTGATTTATTTCATAGGTGGTTAAGTGCTTCATTGTAACATCATATATTTAAGCATTTTAAGGCTCTTCAACACCTTAATTCTCAATGGATTAAATATTTGTAGTTTTCATACATAGTGTACAACACCTCTAAACATTTGTACCCAACTAACTTATGGAATTCAATGCATTATTATTGTAACTATGTATCCCAACACTTTTTGGCATCATTTCTAGGGATATTGATAAAACCTACACTAAGATATAGTATTTGAGATTTATTTTTTTTAAATCATATGACCTTATAGAAGCATTACCAAATTTAAGGTCCACCTTTTCTTGGTAGTTTTTCTATGTGTTTTTCAATTTTTTAAATTTTCATTAGAATTCATGCATCATCATATAGATAAACTAGGATGTTTTCAACCAAAAACATACGTTGTTGGTGTAGGTCAAGCTAAGACTAGTAGGCATTAGAACCAAGTATTGTTTGAAGGCCATGAAGCAAAACAAGGAAAAATTCAAGACTATTTAGAGCAATTTGTTAAAGAGATCTAGTTGACATACAACAAAGCATTGAGGAATTTTCCAAATACTCTAAGGGGAGGAAAAGATGACTATTTACTATAGGAGTAGCCACATATTTTCTTCATTCCCATACAAGATTTCATCTTAAATAAGAATCATAATCTCTAATCATTATGATGGAATAAGAAGGATATTGGTCTATGAATTTTCAATTTTTCGATTTAGGAAACAGAAGATGAAGAAAGGATGAAACACATTAACCCTTTTGTTCTCCCTCATTTCCATGGGTTGAGTGTTGATTTTCCTAGATTCAACCCTTGGTATGCTCTAATACCATGATGATTTTACCACTTCATCCCAACACCCGATAGTTAGCTCAAAATAAAATCACTTTATCTACTAAAATCACAGTTGAGTAATCAACTAAACATGCACTAGAAGCATAAACTAGGAAACCAAAATCTCACACACAAGACACCAATATTTTCGAGTATAAACCCTTGGAAAAACCTCGGAGGGAAAACCAGTCCTAAGATGATTTTATTAAGGTCAAATTAGGGCTCCCATAATAGGGAAAATGGCCCACTAAGAGAATATACACTACATACAAACATGTAAATTATCGTGTTCTTGTACGACCTTGCACCAACATTTTTCCCAAGGTGTACGTGATTTTCCTTCAACAAAATTGTGGGTATAGACGACTGTCTCCACTGAGACCCGCGTACATGTATGAAAACTTTCATACGACACTCCTCTTTCCTCTGTCTTCTATCAGTTGAAACCCACCTGCGGTTTCCTCTGCTCTCTCTTCTCCTTGACCTATTTGATCTCTAGATGAAAGTCCTTCTCCACCTATCCAAGATGTTGAATCACAATTCTTCGTGGTCCAACCCTCTCTGCATCAACACTTGGATGAAATCTCTTCACCCAACTAGTGATATCTCCTCACTCATGTGTAGGAAAAATTTGTTATTTTCTTCTACACTCTCCACACTAGAAAAAGTCCTTGTTTGTTATGTCTGACCTTTATCTCTCACCAAAGAACCTTATCTTGGTATCTCACCAAATATCCCAATCTTGGCATCTCACCAAATATACTCACCTTGGTCTCTCACCAAGGTTGACTCCTCAATATTGTCTTCTCATTTACCCTTGTCTTGCTTCTATAATCATGAGTTACAATCCATTTCTAATGTCCTCACTTGAGATTTAGAAACATGTTAATTACTTTTGAAACTTTCCTTAAATAAATCAATTAACTAATAAAAACACTTTTACTTTAACTATTAAATTATAACTAAAGTAAACCCACACTATGATTTAGACGACTTCCACATGCTAGACACATGCCAATGCAGAAGTACATGTCTGATGCTACCACTGACATCAACACTCCCTCTTAGCAAGGAAGGTACTTCTCCCACCTGGAGTTGGCTCTATCTTCGCTACCAGATCTACTACCATGCATGCTCTCCAATCCACCTGATTGGAAGCTCCCTCTAACATAGAATTTATCCCTACCATAATGCTCTGACCTGTCTCCAAAGACTCACTGCCTCAAAAAATGCTCCTAGAAGCCTCATGCTCCTAAGAATCATGTATGGTCATCTCGTACCATGACTCCTTCTCGATAGACTTGGAAGGTTTCTCCTTTCCACCTGAACCTAAAGGTTGACTCCCTCTGAGCTGCTCAACCTTCATAGCTACATGCTTCTTATTCTCTGCCACTCTGGTGCTTACTATTTCTTACATAGGCTAGCCTTTTAGCCTATACAAGTTTCTCTCTCTAACTCCAAAGACAACTTATTTGTTTGAGCTAGATCCTCTAGGATTTATCAGTGCATTTTCATTCTATAACACTATGTTAAATCCCTTCTTCTCAATCTCTAAGACTGAGAACACACTCCTCTTGAATTTTGGCACCCATAGCACATTTGTCACTCTCAATGTGCTTCTTGAATCCAACTAGAATGGCATTGTTCTAGATCCCTTAACTACATGCTTGGTCCCCATACCAAGTTCCACATGCATCTCTGAGTCAAACCCTGTGAAGCTCTCAAACATGTAATGTTCCCCAACTTAATCAAGGAACATTACTACGTGGAAACACTCATAAAATGAAATTTACTTCTACTAGTTAAATTTATGTAGCTTACCAGCTACGATTTAAACAATTTTTCAACTAATTTATGATACCCATAATTATATGCAACCACAACATTCTAAATAATCATGTATGAAAATTATAAAACATCTATAAAAACATATAAACCATTATCATTCACAGAGTAATTGCACAGCCATGAACTCATAAATAACTCAAAAAAATAAATAAACACATATCTTCAAAAGAGAATTTGTGCAACCAACTGTTGATACTGAGAGGGGGGTGAATCAGTATCAAGTACAATTTAAAAAAAAAAAATCAACTTATACTTAAACCATTAAATTATATCCAATGATAAATTAACAATAGTATAAGAGTTACACCAATACACCATGCACAATATATGAGAAATAATCAATAGTTATTGTTCAACGGAAGTAATGACTTCCAAAGGTATCTCCAGCTTCCAAATATAAAGGGAGGGATAAAACTCCAAAAGGAAGATACAATCCTCCAATATCAAGAGAGGGTTGACCTATCCATCCTTGCCCCTTCCTTCCTCCCAAGAATATATGAGATATAATAAAACTTTATATTAAATCATCACCATCAACTAACCATCACATAGAACCAGATAATGCTTTTTGAGACTTCTTCAACTTCTGCAATTATTCACTTCTTATAATAATCTGATCCTGTAGATAATATAACTCAATGTATTCTCTGAAATTCCTCCAATTTTCACTCCTTGAATCCTCCCCAAAAAGAAGTTATAGAGAGAATGGTAGACCTTATTCAATTATGGTTTATTCAGGAGAGCGAACTTGTACAGAATGCCCTGCGCTCAATATTTAACATCATATTCTAAAATTTTCACACAAGAAACTACAGCCCGTACTCTTTCCAATGAAATTTGTCTCACTTCATTTGGATTCTCTATGAAGAAGTTATGATTGTTTTACCCGTAACACTTGTTTATGACTAGCTTCAGGACTAGTCAAAAACCCTATCTTCCATAGAGTGTATCTCCAAAAGTATAGTGAATAAAGAACTGAAATTTTTACCACAAGTACCTAGATATGTTTTCTCAATACCATACCAATTTCACCATCTGAATCTTTCTAGAAAAAAATTTATAGCAAAAATGGTAAGATGACATGTAAATAACATACCTTAGAACACATCACCAAAAGACTTCATCCTCCCTTGAAATCCGGCCTTCTTTACTTCATATTTCCTCTGAAATTCAACTTGTGTGTATTTAAAATGAATGTATAATGATATGTATTTATACCCTTTATGTCACTTCCTTTTAACATTAGGGCCAACCTGACACTTTATTATTTTGTAATTATTTCCTTTAATTATCTTCAGGGTCGACCTGTACTTCCTTCTTCAATTCACTTTGTCATCTTCAAAAATTCATTTCTCCTCAACCATGAGGATCCATGTGACATGCCACCTACCACCGGAAACAAAATTATGTATATTATCCATCCATGGGTGTTGTGTCCTCATGTGCACTATCCTTCATGTCCAAATACCTTCATCAATCTTGTAGTCCAAAACCAATGACTAGGGTTGCAATCAATGACAACAACCAATCTTCCAACAATCTCCCCCTTTGTCATTGATGGAAACACTCATACTCCCCCTATCATCATGATCCCAATTTCTCTCCCCCTTTGACATCAATGGCAAAGGGTAGGGCTTCTCCCCCTGAGTTTAATGGCAAAAGGTAACTCTCTTCTTTGGGGTTGCTCCCCCTAAACATATAGCACTTAATAACACTTCATTTTTATGGTATCTTTCTTCCTTGGAGATTTTTCGTGGATTTAAGATGTATATGTTACTTGGTCTTCTTGTTGCAGTTGCAACCAATCTTCCAGAACCTTCTTCTTTGTTTTTGCATATTTGTAAGTCAAACGTGAGAGTATATCCTTGATCACACTTTTTACTAACACTGAGTAGATTATGCTTCAAGTCTTCAACCAATAGGAAATTTTTTGCTTTTACATTTTTTCTTCCAAGCTCTACTAAACCTTTTCCAATTATTTTGGCAGATGAGTCATCTCCAGATGCAACATTTCCATCCTTTCTCTTCAAGTTGATGAATTTGTCTTGATCCCCAGTCATGTGTGAAGAACATCCACTGTCTATGTATCATTCATCTTCTTCTTTACATTCTTCATTGGTCAATGTTATTTGACAATCTTCATTGTTTGGAATCTCTTTCCTTCTCCATACTGTGGTTAGCATAGGGACATGTTCATTCATATATTTGCAATATCATGCTTTGTGACCAAGATAATTACATTTGTAGCATACAATATTTTTGTCCATCAATGGGGAAAATGAATTATAAATTTTGTTGAAAAATCCACGATTATTTCCATATCTTATATTTACACCATTCATGTTTCTTGCATAGTTGTTCCTTTCATTGATTCTGTAATTAATTGCCTTATGTCCAAAATTTTTGCAAGTAGAACAATGACCAAGAAATAAATTTTGATATATGGGAGTAAGTGACCTTCTTTGTGATGTAGTCCATATGGGTTCATGATCTACTCTTCTGTAGTTTCCTTCATACTGACTGAAGCTTCTTTGATTCCTGAAGGTAGGAGGTCTTCTTGGATATTCATCTCTTTTGTAATCATTCTTTCTTTATGGTATCCCGGTCCACTTCTCATCAACTAACTGTGTAGCTCTTTCTTCAACCTTCTTGTTGGTATTTGCATCTTCTTTGTATGAAGTTTCACCCATGCATCCAAGATGTGTTAAGTCTTTTGGCACTTGAGAGTTTCTTAAGCT
>JZKD02S2143228.1:317462-330673 GCA_000966675.3 Picea glauca
CCCCGCATCCCTGATGGCATGGCCGCAAATCTGAGCCATATCGCAGACTGGTATGTGGAAGAGGAATTCTCCTATTTGAGAGTATTTGGAGTTGTTGTTCCTCCTTTGGCGCTCCCACAATTTATCCCCGACAAATTGGCATGTCGCGAGATCGCTCGCCAAACAGTGATTGGCGGTGTGAGCAAAGAGTTAAAAGCATCAGCAAAAAAGGTATGGTCGTCTTTTCCTATCCGGCTTAATTCTTTTTCCTTGTTAGATTTTGGACATGCTAAGGCTGAGGCTGCAGCCTTAGAAGGCTTGAATTTGGCCTACATCGAATATAAAAGGCATGATCCACAGAGGGTCGTGAGTACTCATTTAGGAAATTGCGGTTTAAAAAGGTTCGAGCACGAAGAATCACCCTCGGATGATGTTTTTCGAGGGGCCCAATCCTATTCAGAAGTACAATTCCGAATCAAATCCCTACCGGTCGAAGACAGGGATTCTGTCTTAAGGTTTCAAGCAAATAGGAAACGATGTCTCCCCGTGGTGCTGGGAGGCCTGGGACTCCCCAAAGATCAGGAAAAGGAGGTCGAAGGTTCCAAGGGGAAAACCTCTAACCCCAAAAAACGTCAAGAAGGGGAGCAGCAGGAGAGCCCTGAGCAGGAGAAGAATCCCAAAACGAAGAAAGAGTCTAAGCAGGAGAAGAATCCAAAACAGGGAGGAAATCCCGAAACAAGAGAGAAAACTGCCGGTCCTCCCGAGGGACCTCGTCCAAAGGAGGAAATAAAAGATACAGGTCCACCCAAAGGTCAAAATCCAGAGGCAGGAACGAAGACTCCCGACCCCCCGAAACAGCAAAGTCCACTCGGCACACCGAGGGAAACTGCGACACAAATCGGGCAACCCATCGCCTCTATCACACCCTTGCAATCAACACAAGCAGGTGTTAGCGAAGGTTGGATATTTGGCGAAGAATTGAGGCCTATAAGGGCAGAAGAACTACCTCCCAACGAATTCTTTTTTGAAAAAAAGAGGAAAGTCGTGGTGAAGCGAGAGTTTTATCAAGAAGGAGAATCTACTGCTAAAAGATTCAAAGTTATGACCGATGGAATGAATAAAAAGAAGGATGAATTTGCCACAGAAATTGCAGGAACGCTAGGAGCGTACGCAACGGCAAATCGATTCTCGGTCGAAGCATTAAAGAGGCATCTCAAAACAAAAAATCACCTAATCAAGACCTTAGAAGCCAGGGTGGCTTCAGCGGAAGAAAACACTAAGAGTCAAACAACCGGGGCAATAGAGCTGGCCCAATCGGCAGATAGAAAAGAAATTGAGGTCCTCAAGACCAAGCTCGAACAGGCGAATTCAATTGTCCGAAATGGTCGGGCACAGTCCGACCACCAGAGGGATACGATCATGCAATTACAGGCTCAGCTACAGGTTGCAGAAAGCAAGGCGATTGACGTCGAGATGATCAAATCTCGAGAAATCGACATTCGGAGCAAGGTTTCTTCTGCTCAACAGAGCCTACTAAACAAGATCGGGGAGTTTCGAAACGATTGCTTGTTAATGAATCAGATTTCCGAGAATCTGACCGTCAAGGGGAGAAACGCAGAGGCTGCTCAAATCGTCTTCCAGGAAGCAGTAATAGCTACCAATAACAGGTTTTCAACAGGAACCCCCGGGCTCTCCATTGCCGAACAGACAAGAGGTAATATTCTGTTAAAGAACTGGGAGGATGATATTACTTTGAGCAGAGAACAGGCACAAAAAGTGACAAATTCACTCGAAGAAACCTGCAAAAACATAAAAGCTGAACTATTAGGGATGGAAAATGGAGGAGACACAGAGGCGCTGAGGCAAATAAATATGGAGCGGATCTCCCTTGACATAAAGGAGAAAAATGAGAGAGATTTGGTGGAAATCTCTAAAATGGACAGGGCAGGGATTGCTCAAATTGATGAGCATCTAATTCAACCCAGTGCACAACTCGGCACCCTTAATATTGTTGATGAATTTATGGTAAATCAACTTCCGCAGTTAGCACGAGAATGCTATTTTGCCGAAGCCAGTTGTCAGGAAGAACCATCACATCTCAATTCCTGGACAAATGTAGGATATGCACTGAATCTATGCAGAGACAAGCACCTGGCGCACTTTGAAAACGGAGTTGAAGAGATGGAGTGGCTTCACTCCTAACAGCTTCCAAATGGAACCACCACAACTTGTATCTAATTTTACAGACAAGTGTATCATATGCGCCGACTCATGTAAAGAAAGCACCTGGCAACCTTTTGTATAAATAGAACAGAGATAGAAGGACAAATGGCTGGACTTTTTCGTACTCATTGTAAAAGAATTTTCTCATGAAGGAAGTTAATACAAAGCAAATTCAAGATTCCCGATCCTATCCCGACTGTATTTCAAGTTTGTTTTGTCATGTTCTTTGTTTCTTTTCATTTTGCTCTATACAATTAGTTTGTTTTGTTACGTTCTTTGTTTCTTTTCATTTTGCTCTACATAACTGACATGTATCACTGTAATTTAGTACGACCACTACTATAGTGAAGCAAGTTCACATCACGGTAATTGTCTCTTGCCCTTCCTCTGCACCGGCTATCAGCAGGTGTAAGATCAAGCTACAGTTGCAGGATTTTGTGTTCACTTGCACGATGTCAATCATGTTTATGTCAATTTCTTTTTCCATGTATACATAAGTCTTTACTGATAAGAATTGTTCGTTACTTGCAATTAGATGTTTTTCCTTCGTTTCATATCTTTTATTTAAAAATCATACAGTTACGGGAAAGGGCCTTTTTGTTTGCAGTCCTATTTCATTCCTCATACAAATATTTCTCTTGTTTGGACTAAATTGAATCAGCCATTAAAATCTATTGTTAAATAATTTTCATACATTTACTGTTCCTCAATGACTGCACCCACGGTAATTCAACCTAACATTCAACTCGGGATATCAGATCAAACTAATATTGCGTTAAGTCTTTTCAGCACGACCCTTAGAACTGCCAATACCCGGGAAGAATTAGAACGCTCATGGGCGGCCATTGAACGAGATATCGCAACCCAGGAACAGTTGGAAGCTAGACGTAGAGAACGTAGAAATCTCCCTTAGTTTCCCATATCGGACGAGACTTTATTATTGTATACATCTTTTACCTCTTTTCGGATGCCTTGACACTGTACTTTAAGCCTTAGTACAAACTCGGGAACAACAAAATCCAAGGTTATTCTATTTCCCTATCGGGACATCTGCACCCATAGTTCTCTTCATGCGATCCCCCTTCCTTGACTTATCGAGGAATCGGAACTCGTGACTTCGCGAGTTCAAAGGCCAGTGGTCGAGTGTGAATCTTGCGAGTCCCCGAACGCCAATATCAGTCAACGCTGACCTCGCCCTTCTCCTATCGCAACTTCACCTATCACAAATTCGCTACTCGCGACACCAACCACTCGGTTCTCCAACTCTCGATATCCGATGTGCCCAAATGCCGATGCACACATGAGTTGACTTTCAACGTTCTGTCACCTCTGTCGGGAATTCGGGGTTCGCGATCTCGCGAAACCTGATGTCCAAGTTTCGAGACTTCTAGCTGCGAGATCCCGATAAGATGTGACACCTGTTCTCCACTCACCAATCCAGCTGTGGCCCACATGATTTACTCAACCATCGAAATATCACATATCACTATATCGCGACTTCCGTTGCAAATATTTGGAGTCTCGACTCACGAACTCCCGATATGCTGATCCACGAGTAGAACCAACAGTCCTCGTGATCCTGATTAACGGCCCTGCCCTTCCTGAGCTTTTGACCTCTTGATACCTTCGCTGTGTCTTTCTCGCTCTTCTTTGAGATCTGACGACTCACAGGAGGTCGCGAATTCTCCTCGGAAAATTCCGACCGTCCTTCCTTCCTTTGGTAAATCTGCGAAATGACTAAATGTTCCTCCACGGAACTCGTTCCCTTGCGCGTAACTTACGAAGCTTCTTGCCAACCTTAGGCCACAACTTGTCTGAGCTATCCTTCAACAAAATTGAAGGCTTATCCCTCCTGAACTTTCCACGACTTTCAAACCCTCAGAAAGAAACTCTTGCACGCACTCCTTGCGGCAAATATTCAACAACGTCAAAGTGTTGAAGTCACTCGACTTTGCGCACACCTGCAGCAGCAGTCTTCAATACCCTCGCTTAGAATTGCAACTCTGAGACTTAGCTTAGCATGTGCACTCCTTGCACAGCTCCTGCAACCCACTTTAACTCTTGGGTGAATGAGAACAAAAGTTAACTATTTGAGCCTTCTGTCAACGCACTCCTTGCGGACAACTTCAACTGCACTCCTTGCAGGAATTCTTGCTCAAATAGAGAAATAATTGAAACTCATTCTCATTTCCTCTCAGACTTCAATTCAACCATGAAATCACATACACAACATATAAAATAAAATGTATGACAGGAAGAAAACATTCATGAGCATAACATCAATACACAGAGAAAACCACACAAATCATGAATTTGAATCAAAGCTTCTTCTATTAATTCAAATATCTGTACATGGGTGTTTTCAAACAGCTCTCTGCATGCTCTTAATATTCTTGAGATAATAATACAATTGCACAATGAGGGTGTCTATATCCTATTTCCCTCTTGCGCTCTAAATCTATCAAATCTAGAATTCAATTCCTATCTACCAGCATTAACTATATTAAATGTCGACTATCTACTAAGGACGAGAGCTTAAAGGCTCAAGGTCCAAATATAATGTACAAGTGTGCTTCATCTAAAATGACACATTTAAGATCGCACAACAACTTCCAAGTGTTTTTCAAAATTTGCGCTGGCTTATCCAGCTGTCCCCCGCTTCCACGTTGGCTCGCTTGATGAGTTGTCGATGCTCCTGCATCATACTCCTCGGCTTGTACACTTTCATGGGCTCTTGTTGATGAGCTCCTGCACGGTCTGTCCATGATTTTTTATTATTGCTTCGCTTTCCCAGCTGGCATCTTCCACTGGGTGATTCTTCCACTTGACCAGATACTCATAGTATTCTTTCCTTCTGGTCTTCTTACCCACTCTTTTGTCTAGTATGCATTCCATCTGTGGCTTCTCTGCAACTGGAAATTGTTTCACCCACTGGATCACTAGTTCCTCAGTTCCAGCTTCTACTTCTCTAGCTCTGTATGGGTATAAATCTGCAATATTGAATATCGGAGATATTCTGATGCCATCCGGCAACTCAATCTCATAAGCATTTTCTCCGAATTTTCTCAAGACCTTACATGGTTCGATTTTCTTCATCTTAAGATTATTGTATGTTCCCCTCGGGAACCTTTCTTTCCTCAAGTGTGCCATAACTAGATCACCAACCTCAAACTGAAGTTTTCTCCGATGTTGATCTGCCCTGCGCTTATACTCCTGGTTTGAATTCTGTAATCGCTCCTTCACTCTGCGGTGAAGTTCTTTCATCGCCTCAACGAATTCTTGTGCACTAGCGCTGCTAGTAGCAGTCTTCTCTGAATCCCTCATTTCAGATACTCCTCTCGGCTGTGTGCCATAAACAACCTGAAATGGGCTTCGGCCTGTGCTTCTGTTCACAGAGTCATTGTATGTGAACTATGCCTGTGGCAATATATGGTCCCATCTGCTATGGTACTCTGTCACCAAGATTCTCAGCAAGTCTCCCAGACTTCTGTTGACCACTTCTGTCTTCTCAGCCATCTGAGGATGATATGCAGAACTAAACGCCAAGTTAGTCCCCAGCTTCTTCCATAAGGTCCTCCAAAAATTCCCTATGAATTTAGTGTCCCTGTCCGAAACTATACTTTTCGGCAATCCATGAAGTCGAATGACCTCTTTGAAAAACAGATTTGCGATGTGAGTCGCATCGTTGGTATTCTGGCATGGGATAAAATGTGCCATTTTTGAAAATCTGTCGACCACCACAAAGATTGAATCAACACCTCTTTGTGTCTTTGGCAACCCAAAACGAAATCCATGCTTATCGCCTCCCATGGCCTCTCTGGTATGGGCAATGGCTAATAAAACCCTGCATTCTGCTTTCTCCCTTTCGAATGCTGGAAAATTCTGCATCTGTCAACAAACCTCTTGACATCTACTCACATGCCTGGCCAAAAATATGATTCATTCAGCTTCATGAATGTTTTGTCATGGCCAAAATGTCATGCTAAGCCTCCGCTGTGTTTCTCCTTCAACAAGCATGGAGCATTTCGGAATACACAGCTGATTGCCTCTTAATAGCAATCCTTCCTGGATCATATAATCTATCTAAGGACTTCTGTCTCTGAGAACTAGATTCTCAGTTGCTTCGTATGCCTCTGCAAAATATTCATCACCTGCATACATGTCCCTGAGATTATCAAAACCCAAGGTTTTGACTCGAAACTCCTGCAGCAACAAACACTTCTTTCTCAAAGCATCAGCGACTTTGTTAGCAGTACCTGAAATATGCTTAATCACAAACATGAAATTCTGCATATACTCTACCCATTTAGCATGTTTCTGATTCAACTTCTCCTGTTGAGTCACAAACTGTAATTCATGATTATCACTGTACAATACAAATTCTTTTGGGATCAAGTAATGCCTCCACTTTTTCAACGCCTGTATGATAGCATAGAACTCCTTGTCATATGTGGAGTATTTCAGTTTCGCCTCATCCAGCTTCTCGCTGAAATATGCAATCGGCCTGTCTTCCTGACTTAAGACCGCTCCGATAGCAAACCCACTTGCATCACATTTCACCTGAAATGTCTTCAGGAAATCCGGCAACACCAACACTGGTTGTTCTGTGATCTTCCACTTCAACAGATTGAAGCTCTTCTCAGCCTCTACTATCCAGTGAAAAGACTTATGCCGCTTCTTCACTATATCCATCATCGCTACGCTAATCCCACTGAAATTCCTGATGAACTTCCGATAGAAACTAGCTAGACCATGAAAACTTCTCACCTCGAACACATTCCTCGGTGATGGCCAATTCTTGATTACTTATACCTTATCCGGATCCATCCTCAACTCATTTGCCGAAATAACAAAACCCAAGTAAATGAGCTATGTCTTCATAAATGAGGACTTCTTCATATTTATCAACATCTTTTCCTGTTGTAGCTTCTTCATCACTATAGCCAAATGCTTCAAGTGTTCAGCCACTGATTTGTTGTAAATCAGTATGTCATCCAAATACACAATGACAAACTTTCCGATGAACTCCCTCAGGACTTCATTCATCAACCTCATAAAGGTACTTGGTGCATTCGTCAAGCCAAATGGCATGAACAGCCATTCATACAATCCTTCGTTAGTTTTGAAGGCTTTCTTCCATTCATCACCTTCTCTCATGCGAATCTGGTGATATCTGCTCTTCAAATCAATCTTTGAAAAATAATTTGCCCCACTCAGGCAATCCATCAGATCATCCATCCTTGGTAATGGGAATCTGTACCTGATGGTTATCTTTTTGATCGCCCTTGAGTCAGTACAGATTCTCCAACCTCCATCCTTCTTCGGACTGAGTATTGTTGGAACAACACATGGACTCAAGCTTTCCCTAACCAATCCTTTGTCCATTAAATCCTGGATCTACTTCTTGACCTCTTCATTTTCTTGTGGCATCAACCGTACACGGCTTTGTTTGGTAAACTAGCTCCTGGTATGAGGTCAATGTGATGAATCACACTCCTTATCGGTGGCAATGAACGAGGTAATTCGTCCACTATGATGTCAGCGAACTCTTCCAACAGTTCCTGAACTTCTTCTGGTAAATCATCCACTCTTGTGCTAGTCAGAACAATCCTCGGCTTCCTGACAACAAAGAATTGTGGATCCTCCTTATTCTTAACCTTCGTAAGAAGTTCCTTCCCACTCATGAGAAGTACTGTGTTGCTTGCTTCTGGCTTCACCTCCTTATCCTTTATCGGAAGCAACATATGGGTTCTCCCATTCTTCTCCAGGGTATATGTGTTCATTCTCCCATCGTGAATCACATTTATTTCATATTGCCATGGTCTACCCAACAATAAATGGCATACATCCATGGGAATAACATCACATAAGATCTTATCATTATATCCTCCAATTTTGAATTCAACCGAGCATTGTTTAGTAACAGTTCCCTAGTGTCCCTTTTGTAGCCACGAAACTTTATATGGGCTTGGATGATCAGTCGTCTCCAGCTCCAGCTTCTCTACCATCTCTGTGGATACGAGATTATTCGTGCTACCACTGTCAACAATGACCTTGCACACCTTGTCCTTGGTCTTGCAAGTGGTTCTAAGCAGTCTGGTCCTTTGGACTGAGCTTTCCACCTCGTTCTCGGGTGTCAAAAGGACTTTTCGCATCATAAGTGATCTTCCGCCTTCAGCATCTTCTGCTTCAACATCCCGCCTCTGCGCTTCGGTGATGTGAGCTTCTCCAATGTCCTTATTTTTCTCTAGACACTCATAAGACTTGTGCCCATTCTTCCCACATGTGAAGCATATGATAACTCCACCTCTTACTCTTCCTCTACCTCTAGTACGAGGAAAAGTATTTCCATCAACATATACTCCACTCTGATCTGTATGTTGCCCTTTCTGTTCAATGTATGGCCCTCTCTGTGAGGTTCCACCTCTTTCAACTTTACCCTGAGGTTTCTTCCATTCCTCCTTGGGCTTATGGAATTTATCCTGGGCAACTGTCTTGCCTCTGGGCTGACTCCTGCCTCAGCCCCTCTGTCCTTGCTTTTGGCTCAGCTTCTCTTCAACTTTTAGAGCCATCTGATAAGCATCCTCCACCGTCCTGATGGTAACCATGCTTAATTCATCCTGAATGTCGTATCTCATACCATTCAGATATCTAGCAACTTTTTCATCATCGCTCTCCCGATGACCTTCTCTGATGTTCAGTCGATAGAATTCCCCAGTGTATTCCTTCACTGTCATCAGCTTTTGTCTCAGGTTTTGCATCCTCCTGAACAGAGTAATTTGATAGTCTCTTGGGATGAACTTCACTTTCATCTTCACAATCATTCGATCCCAACTCTTGATATTCTTCTTGCCTTTGCAGCGTCTATCAGCTTGTAGCTCGTCCCACCACAATTATGCATGTCCTTTCAAGCACGTAACAGCATGCTTGACTTTCTTATCTTCTTCGACATCTTCATAGTCAAAGTAGGTGTCAAGAGCTCTCATCCAATCTAGAAGCTCTTCTGCATCCAGATTTCCTTCATAGACTGGAATGTCCATTTTTGCCTTCGCACCCATCCTGGCAATAGCTTTGATTAAGCGCTCGGTTGATGCATCCTCGACTGCAACTTCCTCATCGCGCTCAACCTCAATCTCGCTGTTGAAATCACTCAGATCCCCAGCCCTAGCTGTGCGTCTTTGCGCCATCTCCATGTCTTCAAGTCTTGCTCAGAGATCGGGCATCTGTCTCTCCATTTATGGATTGACTACCTGCCTGCCTCTTCTTCGCACCTCCCTATCTTCTGGATCAGGTGACTGTCTTTCTCTCCTCGACGGCATGGCAATTTTACTTCCTTCTCTGCCACAGAAAGCAAAGAAATATTCCCTGCTCTGATACCACAACTGATGCAGCCGCACTCCTCGGAGCACGTCCGCTTCCTCGGGACCTTCTTTCGTTCACGGCCTGAAGAACTCCAAGGTTCTTCTATTTCCCTATAGATAAATATGCACCCATAGTTCTCTTCACGCGATCCCCCTTCCTTGACTTATCGAGGAATCAGAACTCGTGACTTCACGAGTTCAAAGGCCAGTGGTCGAGTGTGAATCTTGCGAGTCCCCGAATGTCGATATTAGTCAACGCTGACCTCTCCCTTCTCCTATCGTGACTTCACCTATCGTGACTTCGCTACTCGCGACACCAACCACTCAGTTCTCCAACTCCCGATATCAGATGCGTCAATGCGCACGTGAGTTGACTTTCAACGTTTTGTCACCTCTGTCGAGAATTCGGGGTTCGTGATCTCATGAAACCTGATGTCCAAGTTTCGGGACTTCTCGCTGCGAGATCCCGATAAGATGTGCCACCTGTTCTCCACTCGCCAATCCAGCTGTGGCCCACATGATTTACTCACCCGTCGGAATATCGCATATCGCTATATCGCGACTTTCATTGCAAAGATTTGGAGTCTCGACTCACAAACTCTCGATATGCCGATCCACGAGTAGAACCAACAGTCCTCGTGATCCTGATTAATGGCCCTACCCTTCCTGAGATTTTGACCTCTTGATACCTTTGTTGTATCTTTCCCACTCTTCTGTGAGATCTGACGACTCACAGGAGGTCGCGAATTCTCCTCGGAAAATTTCGACCGTCCTTCCTTCCTTTGGTAAATCTGTGAAATGACTGAATGTTCCTCCACGTAACTCATTCCCCTGCACGTAACTTACGATGCTTCTTGCCAACCTTAGGCCACAACTTATCTGAGCTATCCTTCAACAAAATTGAAGGCTTATCCCTCCTGAAATTTCCACGACTTTCAAACCCTCAAAAAGAAACTCTTGCACGCACTCCTTGCGGCAAATATTCAACAACGTCGAAGTGTTGAAGTCACTCGACTCTACGCACACTTGCAACAGCAATCTTCAATACCCTCGCTCAGAATCACAACTCTGAGACTTAGCTTAGCCTACGCATTCCTTGCACGGCTCCTGCAACCCACTTTAACTCTTGGGCGAATGAGAACAAAAGTTAACTATTTGAGCCTTCTATCAACGCACTCCTTCCGGACGACTTCAACTGCACTCCTTGCAGGAATTCTTGCTCAAACAGAGAAATAATTGAAACTCATTCTCATTTCCTCTCAGACTTCAATTCAACCATGAAATCACATACACAACATATAAAAGAAAATGTATGACAGGAAGCAAACATTCATGAGCATAACATCAATACACAGAGAAAACCACACAAATCATTAATTTGAATCAAAGCTTCTTCTATTAATTCAAATATCTGTACATGGGTGTTTTCAAACAGCTCTCTGCATGCTCTTTCTATTCCTGAGATAATAATACAATTTCACAATGAGGGTGTCTATATCTCATTTCCCTCTTGCGCTCTAAAGCTATCAAATCTAGAATTCAATTCCTATCTACCAGCATTAACTATATTAAATGTCGACTATCTACTAAGGAAGAGAGCTTAAAGGCTCAAGGTCCAAATATAATGTACAAGTGTGCTTCATCTTAAATGACACATTTAAGGTTGCGCACCAACTTCTAAGTGTTTTTCAAAATTTTCATTGGCTTATCCAGCTGTCCCCCGCTTCCGCACTGGCTCGCTTGATGAGTTGTCGATGCTCCTACATCAGATATTTTCACCCTGTAGGAGTTACCTCCCTTAGGCTCTCCCTAGACCTAAGATAGAATACATATACAAACTCAGGACCTTCCTACATATAAATCATACACAGAAATAATCTATAAGTGAATGGAATAAAGAGCTTACCCAGTGACTTGACAGTTGTCCTTGCACGCTCCTTTGTTGTCTTCTTTATCGAAGATGTCCTTCTCTCTTGTCAATGTGGATAATTTGAAGCTCTAACCAGGTTCCTTTCGCAATATCTGTGATTAATCTACCAGCATAAGATACTTTTTATTTTCCTCCCTTTTCCCATGAGAGAGCCTCATCATTTATAGGATAGTAGAGATAAGATCAAAGGGAAGTTGGGATAATATCTCCATGCCCAAGATGAAAATATTCTCAAGGTCGTACCATGAAGAATATGTGATTGAATATCATCTCATGAAACCAATACTAAAAAGGGAGTAACAGACTTGGTTATGCCCTGCATTATTTCAAGGAGCGATTGGTTGCTCCTTGTAGGAGGACATGGAGCGACCAACAATTCCTGGTCACATGTTGTAAATGGGAAACCAACGACCATGCAAAAAAGTACTAGAATCTCAAGGTAAAAGTGGTATAATTCATTGGTTCAGACTACTAACCCCCGAATGATGCCCATCAAGTGATCAGGTGGAAAATAATTGTATAACAAGATGCTCCTCATGCTCCTCTTCAAACTTAGAGTAGATGAGAATATCATCTAAGAAAAAAATTACAAACTTGTCTAGATACTCCCTGAACACTCCATTCATTAGACACATAAAAACAGGTAGGGCATTTGATAGTCCAAGTGGAAATATCGTGAACTCATAATGCCCATACCTTGTTCTAAATGTTGTTTTTTTTATATCTTCTTCCTTCATCCTCACTTGATGATAGATTGATATCAAGTCAATCTTGGAAAATATTCTTGCACCTTTCAATTGATCAAATAAATCATCAATCATTGGCAAGGGATATTTATTCTTTATAGTGACCTTGTTCAGTTGTCTAAAATCAATACACATCCTTAAGGTTCCATATTTATTCTTCACAAAAATAACCAGAGCTCCCCAAGGTGACACAATTGGGCATATATACCCCTTCTTCAAAATCTCCTATATTTGCATCTGCAACTCTTTCAGTTCTAGTGTTCCCATTATGTAAGGTGTCTTGGACACCGAGGCAACACTTGGCACCAAAAAAATAAATAAAATGATGTCTCTCTTCAGTGGTAGTCCTGGGATCTCCTCAAAAAAATATTCAAAATCTTGTAAGACTGGATGGTCTTCAATATTTTCCACTTTATCACTAGTTTCCTCTTTCATGTGAGCTGCAAAAATTTGGCATCCGTTTCTGAAACTCTTTTTCAACTACATGGATGAAATTTCTCTAACAGCTACAACCCTTGGAAGCCCTTAAATATTTCCTTGCTGCCTTTTCTCATCAAGACAATTTATTGTTTTGTCTTAACAGTCTAGCAAAGCATGGTGTTTTTCAAACCAATTCATTCCAATTAGACATTCATATGAACCCAAAGGTATAATGTTTACATATACCTTTGTATTGAGTCCATTCATGTCTATCGGAAAATCTTTAACCAACTCATTGATCTTTCTCTTAGCTCTTGTGGCCAACTGAACTAACCAATATTTCTTATGCTTACTCGTTTGCAAGTGAAATATTTCAATAATGTTAGATTTTATGTAATTGTGGCTAGCTCCAGAATCAATTAAAATTGCTATGGGTTGGTTATCAATCTTACATTCCACTTTAATCATGGGGTATTGATACTCATATTTATTGTTGTCCAAGGCTGCATAAATACTTGGCATGCTTCCTCCCATATCCCCCATTGTTTCATC
>JZKD02S2143228.1:362065-375839 GCA_000966675.3 Picea glauca
TGAACCATTTGAGAAGTTTAAAGCTTTCAAAGCCCTAGTTGAAAATGAGACTGATTTAAAAATCAAGTGCTTAAGATCAAACAGAGGAGGTGAGTTTACCTCTTATGAATTTGAAGAATTTTACGAGAATCACGGAATCAAGAGACATTTTTCGGCAATAAGGACTCCACAGGAAAATGGAGTTGTAGAAAGGAAGAACAAAACTGTACAAGAAATGGCTAGAACAATGTTGAATGAAGCCAAACTACCAGACACCTTTTAGAGAGAATCAATCAACACAGCAGTCTACATTTTGAATAGAGCACAAATTAGAGTAAACAACAAGACACTTTATGAATTATGGAAAGCTAGACTAGCTACAGTCAAATACTTCAAAGTATTTGGGAGCAAGTGCTATATAAAAAGAAATGAAGATAATTTAGGCAAGTTTGATTCCAAAACAGATGAAGACATCTTTCTTGGTTATGCATCTGGAAGCAAGGCCTACAAATGCTACAACAAAAGACTACGCAAGGTTGTAGATAGTATTGATGTAAGAGTGGATGAAGCAATACCTCAAAAGGAAAAGTCACAAACAAATGAAGATCCAGAGGAGACAATCTACAGAGAACGAGAAAAGGAAGAAGAAAAGAAAGAACAAGAAGAAATAGAATGCCAAGATCCATCTAGATTTGTTCAAAAGCATCATCCAGAAAATCAGATTATTGGTGATATAGATACAGGAGTTCAAACTAGAAGAAGATTGAACTTTTCTTTGCTATCTAAAATAGAGCCCAAGAACTTTGCACAAGCTAGTGAAGATAAGCATTGGGTTAATGCTATGAAATAAAAACTAAATCAGATTGAGAAGAATGAGACATGGGAACTTGTGCCCAAACCAAAAGACAAGAATGTGATTAGCACCAAATGGGTCTTCAAAAACAAATTCGATGAAGATAGACAAGTAGTAAGAAATAAAGAAAGATTGGTCTGTAAAGGGTATACTCAAGTTGAGGGTATTGACTTTGAAAAAACCTTTTCTCTAGTTGCAAGATTAAAAGCAATCATAATGTTTTTTGGCATTTGCGTGTTTCAAGAACTTCAAAGTCTATCAAATGAATGTCAAGTCAGCCTTTCTAAATGGAAATTTAGAAGAAGAAGTATGTATTGAATAGCCAGAAGGATTTCAATTGTGAGAAAACAAAGATCATGTATGCAGACTAAAGAAAGCACTCTATCAACTAAAGAAAGCTCCTAGAGCTTGGTATACAAGACTTGACAAATACCTACAACAACAAGGTTTCAAAAGAGGAGATGCAAACAACAATCTTTACATAAAAACAGAGAATGAAAATATATTAATCATTGCGGTTTATGTGGATGATATCATATTCGGAAGTTTGATAGAATGAGCCAAAAAATTGCAGAAGAAATGCAAAAGAATTTGAGATGTCCATGCTTGGAGAATTGTCATTCTTTCTAGGGTTGCAGATTTCTCAATCCAGCAAAGGCATATTCATTTCTCAGACCAAATATATCAAGGAAATGTTGAAGAAATTCGAAATGGAAGATTGTGCACCTATCAGTACACCCATGATCATAGGATGTAAGTTGAGCAAAGATGATGAATCTCCACAAGCAAATTAAACACTGCACAGGGCAATGATTGGTAGCCAACTATATGTGACAGCATCAAGAACAGACATCATGCAAACAGTAGGATTTGTTGCAAGATTTCAATCTGCACCAAAGAAGACACGTGTGCAAGTAGTAAAAAGAATATTCAAATATCTAAAGGGCATATTGAACTTTGGCTTGTGGTATTCAAGATGTAGATTGGGTAGGAAGTATTGATGACAAGAAAAGTACTAGTGGAGGAGCATTATTTCTAGGCAATTGTCTAGTATCATGATTTAGCAAGAAGCAAACTTCAATCTCTCTATCCACAGCAGAAGCCGAATATATTGCAGCAGCAACATGTTGCACACAAGTTCTCTGGATGAAGCAGACACTAAAGGATATCAAGGTAGAATATGATCAACCAATCTCAATCATTTGCGACAACACAAGTGCAATCAACATTTCAAAGAATTTGGTTATGCACCCAAAGACGAGACCAAGGATCCGAGCAAAGTGTCACGCTGGAATACATTGCCACCAAATAACAGGTTGCAGATATTTTTACTAAACCCCTTCCCAAAGACACTTGTGAATATCTTAGACAGAAGTTGTGAGTGTTATCCTTCTCATCTCGTCAATAAAGGGAAGCATAAGCTCAAAAGGAGCGACCCTTTGCAATTGATGTCAATGGGGGAAAAGTTGCACATGGAGGAAGAATTGTAGACACAAGGAGAGTTGTAGATAGGGGGAGTATTACAAAATTGACTAAGGATTGCCATCAATAACAAAGGGAGAGATTGTTGGAAATATTGTTGTCATTGATGTCAAAGACAAAGGAGACTACAGATATACAAGATAAAGATTGCAAGATGGAAATTGTTGGAAATATTGTTTTTTTTTATTTTTGATGCTCAGTTTGGATACCCTATCTTTGAAGGCCTTTTTACTTTGAATGCCTACCTCAAATGGGAGCATAGGATATATGGTTGAAAAGTTTATTCTGATACCTTTCTAATAGTATATGGCAGTCCCTCTAAGTCCATAGGAATCAGGAGATATGAAAGATTTTGTCAGGTGTTCCTAGCCAGAAAGTACAGGTTGGCCCAACGAATTTTACAAGTCAGCCCCATAAGTGAACGCAAAAACACTATACATGCAGGATATATGTGCGCATTTGAAGTGTATCCAAGCAAGAAGAGCAAGTACAAGTGTGCAGAAGAGATCTGAGGTGCCCAAGAGGAGATAAGGAGTATTCTTGGGGTCTAAAGGTGCGCAAGAGGAGTTTTCTTGGAATTTTAAGGGTGCACCATGAATCACTAATGTTTAAGATGCTGCAAAGTGCGATCTTTTGAGGTTGTGATGCTGCAGTTTGGAATTATATTCTGGGAATAATGTTATGAGGTTCACTAGGGCATGAAGGCTAAATCTTACTAGGGTTTGAAGCTATGTCTAGGGTATGAATCAAGGAGAGGCACTGGAGCATGAAAGTTAAGTGTATGATTATGTTGTGAAATGCATGTAGTATGAAGCATGCAAGTGAAGACAGAAGTACTTTGTGTATGAAGATCTTGGATTGGTACCTATACAAGTCTTACTAAGTTGGTGCTCAACTGAAGAGATTGGTGTCTTTAGTAGGTTGGTGCCTACACAATATCTTGCTAAGTTGGTGCTCAACTGAAGAGATTGGTGTCTCTAGTAGGTTGGTGCCTACACAATATCTTATTGAGTTGGTGCTCAACTGAAGAGATTAGTGTCTCTAGTAGGTTGGTGCCTACAAGCTTTGTAACAATAGGTTGGTGCCTGGAGACATTTATAAAGATAAGTTTTTTGGTTCTCCCACAAGGGTTTCCAAATTAACTGTGTACTACCCAAGATTTTGGATCTCTCAACTTGTTTGCACATTTTGAGGCATGTGTCACCTAATTTTAGGGGACGTCCACTTGGAGGATGCATTACTCATTCATGAGGACCTTATATTTGGCATGTGTGGACTTATGACCCTCCCATGACTTGAGAGGATGATTCACATGATTTGAGGAGGATTACTACATCTTGAAGACTTCACACTTAGCCTTCTGAAGCTGATTTGGAGGGGCCACCCCCTTTTGAAGGGTTTTACTCATGATTTATGGGCCTTGTTTCCTTGGAAATCCATGCGTCCACATTTGGAGGAGACCTAGGAGGGCTTGCTTGGATGCTTGGAGGAGTTTGTTGAGGATTTACCACTTTGAAGGCTAAACATTGCACCTTGGACTCACTCACTTTCTTCTCTCTTTCATGGAGACATCACTCTCTCTTGAGGCTATTTCACTTGGATTGGTGTACATGTGGCTTGACCACCTCATCTTTTATGTATTTTTGACTAGATAGTTGGAGGAGAATATTATTTTATCACTCTCTAGGCTAGATCTAAGGATCTCACATGAGATATTGTTATTTTATTGTAAAAGAGGATGAGATATTTTATTTTGAAGGGTTTTACTCATGATTTATGGGCCTTGTTTCCTTGGAAATCCATGCGTCCACATTTGGAGGAGACCTAGGAGGACTTGCTTGGATGCTTGGAGGAGTTTGTGAGGATTTACCACTTTAGAGGCTAAACGTTGCACCTTGCACTCACTTTCTTCTCTCTTTCATGGAGACATCACTCTCTCTTAAGGCTATTTCACTTGGATTGTTGTACATGTGGCTTGACCACCTCATCTTTTATGTATTTTTGACTAGATAGTTGGAGGAGAATATTATTTTATCACTCTCTAGGCTAGATGTAAGGATCTCACATGAGATATTGTTATTTTATTGTAAACGAAGTTGAGCAATACTCTATATAAAGAGGTGCCCTTCGTCATTATCACTCATGGTTGGATTTTTTGAGCTTCCACTCCTTGGAGCTTAATCGACATATCTTTCTTAGAGCATATGGTTGTGTAAATTTTTATTTCTTTTTGAATGATTGTTGTCAATTCTTGAAGCTTCTCTATCTTTGTTCTTATTTTGTGCATAAGGGATTAACGGTGAGATGCTCAAGTCTTCTACACGCTAACTAGATCAATCCATTTGAAGGGTAAAATCTACCACTTGGAGGGAAGACGATCTTGAGTAATTCCTCTCCTTCCTTTGTTGGTTTGGTAATTATTCGGTGCCTTGCTTTGTCTATCCATCTTGGAAACCTAGCAAGAGGTATTAAGTAAAATTATCAAGCCATAGTTGATCTTGTTGATGAAGGTTATTCCTGTGACGATCCATTCATGTTGAACCTTTATCTCCATAGTTAATCTTGATCGTATGAGAGATTATTCTTCCTCTTGGTTCTAATCTATTAATCCTAATCCTTGAATGAAGTTGATCAATTGTTAAGAGGGTTTCTTCTTGGCTCCTTTAACCTCTTTAATCCACCTTGACTCCATCATCCTTGTTGGATTTGGCATTGATCTCTACTTCCTTCCATCACCTATTTTAAAATCTAAAAACCCAAAAGATAGACAGACAGTTTGACGAAGGGTTGAGGGCAAGACATGGGCGCTACACCAAACGGACGAATTGGCTAAGGCATGGGGAGGCGCACTTAGGAGAGTCAGCCCAACTCACCTAAAGAGTGCACACAACCAAGAGGACAAGTCAGTTTGACAGATGGGGTGCACCAGCATGAGGGGTGCACCAAGGTCGGGCATGCCAGTCCCAAGGAGCACGACGGTTCATGAGTGCATGGGATCGTTTGGGTGATTGGGTCCACAATGGGGCGCGACGATTCGTTTGGACATGGATTCGCGAAGGGGCCCAACACACCCAAAGGACGCGACGGTTCACGATAAGGGCGCACAACCAAGGAAGGAATTTTTTGGAAAGACAAAGAGAACAAGGAGAGCTTTGCAATTCTGAGACAGACGAAGAGGAGGGTTCGACGGATAGAACTGGGCGAATTTCTCTTGGGCAGATTTTGGCTAAGTCTGGAAATGCAAGTTTGTGGAGGCATGTGTGAGGCAGTACCGAAATTTGTGAAGTCTATGGAAACGAAGAGACGGATTCTGCAAAAATGAAGAGACAACAAGTCTACAGGTGAGGGCACGTCTGAGGTGCATTGCAGGTGGTTGTGGAGACGGTTGCAACAGGGAGTCTTGTGGTGACGGATCTGTCCATGAGTGTCTTGGTGAGGTGAGGCGAGTCGTTTGACTCTCTCGAAATTGTAAACCGAGTCAGTAGTGCTAATGTTGTAATTGTTCTGCAATAACAAAGACTTAGTCGGGTGTTAGGAACGGTTCGTGCCGCCCGCACCATATCTATGTTTCTCTTGTTTGTTTTGTTCTTGTACTCTTGGCTTCTCATGTTCTTCGATGTATGCTTAAAAAAGACTAAGTGTTAAAGTAGTTAACGAATGTTTAAGTATACAAGAGTTGCACTCGAGTAGGAGTGTGACTCACTAGTAGACTAGAACAGAGTATGGGTATGCTCTAGGTGAAGAGGCGTAGTCCGGACAAAGTATCTTTGGTGTTTCCAAGCAGCCAAGTGATAAATGTCACGGTGTCGCGCACCCTCAAGAGGTGCACGATCGTAAGGCACGTTGTGGGGACGTGATAGTTTGCATAAATAAATTGCCAAGGTTCATCTGGCACGAGTAATTTAATTTCGCTATGGTTTTTCTTCTATCTACCCTTGTTTGCATTAATGGTTATATTTCAGCTAGAGTTTTGGAGTGCAGGGCGTCCTCTAAGAAGAGAGCTCTCTATGGTGGGCGGAATTTTCTTTCCCACAAAGTGTGGGGAGGCTCTTCTCATAGGGTTTTCATTTATTGGGGATGAAACTCCTCCAATAATAATAATGGATTAGTCCATCTAGTGAAAGAAAATGTTGTGGAAAAGCGAACAAGAAGAAATGAGAATGATCTTATGAGCTGGTGGCTTCCTCTCTTTGGTTGGGCAAACGATGTCATAAACAAATCAAAAACAAAATCCATGGACCACCCAGCATGACGCAAACATCCAATCCATACATAGAGCATTAAGACAACAGTTGAACGAGGAACATGCCACTAATGAGAATTGCACGATGTGTCATCTGATCATCCAAATATTGATCGATTTCTGATTATCTTTTCCTCTTCTTTCAACAAGGATCATCAATACTATGAGTGTCATCTGATCATCTAGAAATTGATCATTATCTGATTATCTTTTCCTCTTCTTTCAACAAGTGTTAGAATATTTAGACACTTAGGAGTTAGTTAAGATCAACTTGCTCTAATGTGTCATTAGATTAAAGTGTCTTTCTTAGTGTGTGTGTTTAGTATGCATTTAATCTTATGGTCACGATATGTTCCTGACATAGAATGATCCAACAACTCATATTCTCCTCGATCTTAACAACTACATTGATATGTGGCTTAATACCCGATTGGTCCATGATCTCTATTTAAAGAGCATGGAGGGTCATTTGTCGATGATCGATTGTGAGAAATTCTCAATAACATATTTTCTTTTGCATTAACAAATTTCTCTAAGTGGACACATTCATTGGGGCCATGGATGTTTCCCCATAGGGGTTTTACCATGTAAAAACATCGATGTGCTGATCTTTGATCTAGTTGTGTGAGTGGTTACTGAAGGTGTTCATCCTCTGTAGGAATACTTGTGTTGTTGAACAAATATTAATTCATTCATATTTAATAATTTAAGTTCAGCCTTCAATTCAGTGCAAATCCCAAGGCTGATTTCTCTAACAGCAGTACAGGTAGGGTGAAAAATTTCAAGGTCAGGCACATTCCCCAAGGGTGGCACATGCAAAACAGTCGGCATAAATACAAATCTGCTACAGAAACAAGTCCCAATACTGGCTTGCAAATTTTGAATTCAATTTTTCTGCAATGAAGATTTCAAAATTTTACACAAAATTTTGCACAAAACTCTTTAATGTAAAATTTTGAATTCAATTTTTCTGCAATCAAGTCTTCAATTACACAGAATTTTGCACAGAACTCTTTTGTGTTCAATAGGGGCCAGTAGAGAGGGCAAAAATATTTCTCCAACAGAATTCTGGGACAGAGGAGGTGTTAGGATCCAAATGCTTAAATTATCATAATAAACCTACGTTGCATTGGTTTTCGGGACGGGGGGACGTGTCCCCGGGACAGCTAGAGTGCACCCCCAAATTTTTCAGGGGACGGCAATAATATATATATATATATATAGAGAGAGAGAGAGAGAGAGAGATTATGTTAAAATTCACCATAAACATGTGTAGTTGCTTCAAGCTTGTAAGCATAACAAGCTATACTAACTATATACTATTATGCACAGCCCTTACACTTGCCAATTTTGAAAAAGCTCAAGCAATTTAAAAAGGGCCGAGTGACATTCTATTATTGGCTACTAGACATGAGCAAAACGCAGTTTAGCTTTAGGAAACTTAAGTGATAACTATCTCTATGGCAGTTTTTCTTCTTCGTATTTCTTGTTAATGATGTTTATGTTAAAACATAAAAGGCATTCTCTTCTCAATAGGTTTTCCAGATTTTTACATCTGTGTTGAAAACCGCTATAAAACATTTTCGTTCTGTAAAGAGATTAGATTCATATTTCAGATTAAGAAGGTGATTGAATAGGAATTTATCCAAACATTTAGTACCCGATCCAAGTCACTACTATCTGATTGTTTTCACAATGCTCGAGGTTGGGATGGTGGAAGCACTAGACTTGAATGACCCCTGGAAACCCATGTACAATATGTAAAAGCTAAGATGACCATAAAAATGAAAAGAACAAGAGCAGTAACCACAAGGATCAGCACTTTGAAATGTTGCATTTCCTGTTTTTTTTACATGGAAGTTTTGTTTGTTGTAATGTTGTTGTTGAAAACAGAATATTTAAATCACCAAAAACCCAAATTGAAACCCATCATACAAAACCCATTTTTTGAGCTGCAACTTGTACAACGGATTTAGATTCTGTGCAATACAAAAATAATGGATGGGAAAAACAATCGTATTGTCCAATCACCAATTTCCATGATTGTCAGAACTGAAGATATATATACCTGGAATACCCCAAAATCTGCCCAGAAAATCCCTAAAATCTGCACAGACCATCCCCAAAATCTACCTGGAATGTCCTTGAAATATGCCCGTAACGTCTTGAGGACGGCCAACAAGTCCCCGAGTCCCCAATGGAATGCCTAGCAATTTGGGGACATTGCCTAAGGGTCCCCGAAATGTGGGAACGGCGGGTACGCAGGTTTTTTGGGGGGGAACGGGTCCCCGTGCAACATAGTAATAAACCAGAAGTACACATCATGTATAACAATGTGAGCATGGAGCACAACTACAATATAGATAAGAGAGATGAATTATACAATAACTCCTTAAATAATAGGAGAATCTCCTCCAAATACCCCAATACATTCATACATCTAAATCACATGTCCTCAATAATGACTACACAATCTCTATATATGTTGGTATGACCCCAAGGGGAGCATATATGGGGTTAACTGCATATGATATGACCCCAAGTGAGGCATATATCAGATTAAATGTACATGTAATGTGTAAATGTATATATAATATCTTCGGCCTAATAATAAAGGGGCCATAGGTGATTCAGATTTATGAACATAATGGGGTATTTGGAGGAGATTCTAAGCTCTATTAGCACGACAAAATTACCCAAAAAGGGGCACCATGATGTAATTACACAACTGTGCTCACTGGATGTTCAAACATCTATACCCTCTACTCCAGTGGATCTTCAAAAAGTTATCGTCAATCATTCCAAGGTACATGGACTCTGGAGAGATGCCAAAGGGTCTTCCACGTGCTCAAGATCATGACCATGTTATTCATTTGTAACCAGGAAGTGTACCACCTAACATTAGTACCCATATGCACAAAAGAGTGGGATTGAGCATATGATTCAAGAAATGTTAGAGGTTGGCATCATTCAACCTAGTCAAAGTGCTTTCTCTTCACCAATAGTGATGGTTAAAAAAAAAAGGATGGTCAATTTGTGCTAGTATTCTTTAATGATATCTTGATCTATAGCAAAACATGGGATTCTCACATAGACCATGTCAATAAAGCCTTACAACTCTTCTGGGACAACCGACTATTCCTGAAACGTTCCAAATGTTCTTTGGGGGCTTCGGAGATTGAATACTTGGGGCACATTCTCAGTAAGGATGGTATACGAGTAGATCCCAAGAAATTTGCAGTTGCAAGAGTGGCCCTAGCCCAAGATGTTGAAGAGCCTACATAGATTCTTATGACTTACCGACTACTACATGAAGTTTGTAAAAAATTATGGCAAAATTGCTACTCCCCTAACATCCTTGCTCAAAAAGAATGTATTTGTATGGAACAAAGCAGCCAAGCAAGCCTTTTCAACTTTAAAGGATGCCATGCGCACTACTCCAATATTAGCAATGCTAGATTTTACTAAAACTTTTGTCCTCGAGTGTGATGCTTTAGGTAGAGGTCTTGGCGTGGTTTTGATGCAAGAAGGGCACGCCTTGGCATTCACCAGTAAGAAGTTGTCTAATCACAATCTGGGTATATCCATATGAGAGAGATGATGGCCATCCTTCATGCAGTGGAGACTTGACATCCATATCTCATAGGGTGACGTTTCCAGAACAAGACCGACCATCATAATCTGAAGAACTTTCTCAAACAAAGGTTATCATCACCAAAGCAACATAAGTGGGTCACCAAGATGCTAGAGTATGATTATGAGATTATCTACAAGACAAGTAGAGAAAATGTGGTGGCTAATGCTTTATCCCAGCAATTTGAGGAGGATGGATCCCTTTTGACCTTATCTTTACCTGTTCCAGGTTGGCTCGAGAAAGCCCATCGAGAATGGCCGGCAGATGACACTATCGTTCAACTCATCCAAAGGCTTCAAAATGATCCTAACCCTTCTAAAGGGTATACATACATGGCAGCAAGATACATTGAAGTATACAGCCATGAAGTCATAATGTGCATGAAGAATTCAGTGAGGAAATTGGAAGTGCTCCAAGGCAGAGTGATATAAGTTATGATTTGAGGGTAGAACAGAGAAAATGAGACCCATATGGTACTACAGCACCTTGGAGGATCTGTTATTAGAGGAGCCATATTAGTTCTGATTTTGAATGCAGAACATAAAAAAATGAGACCTAAAAGGTACTACTGAAACTTGGGAGCTCTATATGTTCCAATCTTGAGGGAAGAACATAAAAAATGCAACCTAAATGGTACTACAGAAGCTTGGAGGATGTGCAATGAAAGAACTTTCCTCGACTGAGAGAGAATGGCCAAGCAGAAGACACTGAAGAAAGGTGAGGAATAGAAACAAGTTACTTTTTGTTTATTTGCTGTTGTAGTAAGTCATCATAACAACATGTTGCTAAAAGGGATGAGTGGAAGAATGCCCATAAGGAGGGTGAAAGCAAAATGGCTTCTACAGCAAAGCGAGAAAAAATATCACCCGCAATGGGAGTTAAGTTTCGCCGGTGGAATTGAAAAATGAACGTAAAGAGTGGCAAAGTTCAACTAGAGGTGCAGTGGACAGGTCAGTCTCTTTATAGGTCATAGCAGGCTAAGAAAGCCTTGTTTTTCAACATCAGTTTGTTGTGCTAGCAAGGTGTAGAAGATTAGATGGTTGACTTGGCATTAACCATGCCAAATACAAGCCTTGTGATCATCTTTGGTAGATGGTGCATAGAGAAGACAACTGAATGGCAAGTTGCGAACCTTGCTCTACTGTTGACTGGTTACTCCACTCAGAGGTGGGTTGCAAACAATTTCTGTAACTTACCTGGTTTAGATAAGTTGGCTATGTTTTGGGACAACCAGTTGTGTCTAGCATGACCTCTGAGCAGGGCTGATAAAGTAGATATTTATTAATGGTTATACTTTGTAACTTAAGAGTTTAAGCTCAGAACTTATTTTTATAATAAGTTCATGTCAGAAAGTTAAGTTGGTGCGACTTAATATTAATTAAATCATATTTAATAGTAAGATGTTATGGAATACATTCACTCTCATCGAGGCTTTGTACATGATTCTCATATCTTTTGGGATACACGTTAAGTTCGAAAGGTTCCCTTTCATTTCACTGGTCTGCATTTTCTGCTATTTTGTACAAAATTTCTGATAAGGGATGCCTCTCTATACTATGTCTACAGAAGTATGATTCATAACTATAAGTAATAATGTTACACGGAATGAATATATATTCTACTTAAACAAGTTCTCAGAGTCTAGTTAATTCAAGGTAAAGTACCAGTGTAAATGTACTAAAAAATTAACTGCTGAACTATTTCATTGCAATAGAAGATACCCACCAGCAGGACTTGAAAGCATTGCAACAGTAGTAGGGGATTCTTCAATCATCGCTACAGCTTCTTCATCAGGATTTTCATAAGCTGCTGCATCATCAGTGTCTGGATGACTGCTGATCATTATGTGCTCCTCACAACCGTCTAGAAACCCTGTCAGTATGCAATTCATCACCTCTATAGGAATAACGTATATCAAATGAACATTGAACCGATAAATAAAGAAGAGTCGTTACCCTCTAAAATACATTGCAAAGACTTGAGCATTTCTAATGATTCCAATAATTTTCATTGACAGTTTATGACTTGTGATTGACAGTATAAGACATCGGAATCGTTCCCATTGGTAATTATTGTCCAGATGAATATATATTGCTTGGACTAGCATCTCAGCAGTGTTTGTTTTTTGTAAGTTATAGTGGTCGAGCTCAGTATATCAAAGCATAATTGGAATGAAAGAGATGCTAAATATAAATAAGTTTCAAATAAAAAGGATGAATTAAAGTTTAAACAGATATTTTTCTCAGCAGAAACGCAATAGAACTCGTTGTTTCTGATATCAGAACACAGTTTTGAAAATAATATAACACTTATATGGACTTCCAGGTGATGGCTCAAGCTTCAAACTGTGGCTCCACAGCCTCCTGGAATAGTATTAAGGTGCATGACTTCCAGTGAAGCAGTGCTAATACAAGAAAGATGACAATCAATATCAGAGCCCAAGGTAGACAAAGCTCTTCGAGCTGGGACCAATGGTAAGATAAGATAATTTTATTAATGTCCAACAAATGACCACTGAAGTAGGTCAATAGGACTGCCAAATACAATGATGTCAATACAAAGTAAAGTGCGGATCTAAGCTCAAGCCTGAGAACCAAACTCCAGAAACGGAGACCATATCTGGAAGAAGGATGTACAATGGGCATGGATACAAAACTGTAGTGCAAATAAGACTGATTGATCACCCTCTACAAAGCAAGTCAAGACATAACAATATGGGAAAAACTTAGTCCCACAAAGACTTCAAACTTGTGCTGATAGTTCCTCGTGTCTAGATCTTAGAACTCATGATTGAAACTTCCCATTAATGATCCAACCTCGAAGGCTTGGAAAGGTAACTAAATCCTTGTTATATCTAAATTTTAAAATATGGGAATAAAATGAAAAATCAAATAGAGAATCCATTGGTATCTGGAGAGTTGCTCCGTTATACTTCAAAGATAAAACTTCACAGTTAAACATGCTCATCAAATAGTAATATCCTAGCAATTCAAAGTGACTAATCACCCTCTACAGAGCAATTCAAGATGTCACAATATGATTGGGTGTATATTTTCTATCAAAATTAATATCTTGCACATAAAACCAGCTTGAAAGATAAAATAAAATTGCAGTTAGCTGAATATAATTCAAAACTGTCTGAGAATAATTCAATACTGTCTCTTGCATATCAAATTCAATATCATGAACATGATTTTGTGGTCATATAAGAGCATTACTCATTTAAAAGCAAGCTACTGTCTCTTGCATATTAAATTCAAGAGCATGGCATTCAGCTATTTTCATTTAGTTCTCTTCTGGTATGTAAATTGTTTGTGTGTAAAATGGCCATGTTACAGAAATGTAGAGAAAAGAAAAAGGCATATATCAAGCATTTGAGGATTTTCAATGAGTTGGAAAATTGTAATTGAAATTGTATAAATTGACTCTAAAAAATGGTACATAACACTGAAAGACAACTTGGTATGTAAAATCAAGCCACCAATGGGGGAGGGCATGATTCATCTCCCAAGAAAATCATATCTAACTGAAACACAATAGAAGAAAAGAAAGAGAAGAATCAGCAAGGTCGCAGGAATCACAT
>JZKD02S2143228.1:408746-420295 GCA_000966675.3 Picea glauca
GTTGCATTCACACTTGTCTTTACACAAAGTTCTAGAGCGCCCTCCTTCTTGACCCATGGTTTTGAGATGGTTGATGGGTTTGGCACATGGTTTCACTTTATGGCCCGTGGTTTTGATTATTATATACTTATTTTGGGAGCACCCCTTCATTTATGGTGTTTGTGGGATGATTTGACCACACGTGTAGGGGTTTTCACACTCTTTAAGATAGCACTCCATCTTTATGGCACACTTTCCTAAGGTGCTTTACCTTGGGGTCCTTTTTGGAGGTTATTTTATTGCTTAACACGTCGATCATTTACTCCTAGGGAGGTTGTCGTGACAATCTTTTGACCTTGTGGGCACGCCTACTCATGAGATCCATCTTTGGTGGAGGTTGTTAATGCATTAGAGAGAGCACCCTATCTTCTTTTTCTATCTTTGGCATATAGTGGATTTACATTGATGGCAGATCACTTGTTTAGATGGAGGGCTCCTCTATATTTGGCATATTGGCATGTTCTTTAAAGAATTATTTGATGAAGCGCCTTGATTAGAGGAGGTCGAACATTTACTTTTCCTTGGATCCTTGCATTTATGGAGGAGCACCCTAGTGATTTTTTGAATGTGGAGGGCTTCTAGAGGGTATTGACTCCACCTGAGGGAGTGTTCCCTTGGACACTTCACCATATCATATCTTTGAAGACTAGCTTATGGAGTGCTTTGACTTGTTGATAAGACATGTGGCACATTATTTACTACAACCCTATTATTTTTGCGAGGAGAGCCACTTTTGTAATATTCTAGTATTTTTCTAGCAGTAAAAGCTAGATCTAGTGGATTTTATCATTATTCTATTTATGAGGGGTTAGGGCTCATCTCTATTTAAAGAGAAGCCCCAGAGATTGTAATGGTTGTTAAAATTTTGAGATAAACTCTATTGGCTTTGCTTGTTCTTGATGATCTTATGAAGGTTTCTTATGGAGCCAAGAAGAAACCCTCTTAACAATTGGTCTATTTCATTCAAGGATTAGGACTAAGAGATTAGAATCAATGAGGAAGAGAAATCCCTCATCTAATCAAAATTAACAATGGAGATCAAGACCCAACAAGAAGGGGATCCTCAAGGGAACAACCTTCACCATCAAGATCGACTATGGCTTGATAAACTTACTTAATACTTCTTGTTAGGGTTCCAAGATGGTTAGACAAAGCAAGGCACCAAATAATTGCCAAACAAACAAGGGAAGAAGGAGAGGAATTACCCAAGAATGTCTTCCCTCAAATGGTAGAAAAATCCCTGCAATGGGTCGATCTAGTTAACTTGTAGAAGACTTGGGCATTTCACCATTAATCTTTATGCACCAAACAAGAACCAAGTTAGAGAAGCTTCAAGAATTGACAACAATCATCCAGAAAGAAAGAAACCTTTACACGATCATTTGCTCCAAGAAAGTTATGTCAATTAAGCTCCAAGACGTGGAAGCTCCAAAAATCCAACCACAAGTGATAATAAGGATACCTCTTTATAGAGTGTTGCTCAACTTCCTTTACAATAAAATAACAATATCTCATTTGAGATCCTTAGACCTAGAGAGGGATAACATAATATTTCCTCCAACTATCTAGTAAAAAATACATAAAAATGAGGTAGTCGAGCCACATGTATAATAATCCAAGTGAAATGGCCCCAAGAAAGAGGGACATCTCCATCAAAGAGAGAAGAAAGTGAGTCCAATGTGCACCGTATAGCTTCCAAAGGCCTCCAAAGGGGTAGATCCTCAACAAACTTCTCAAAGTATGCAAGTAAACCCTCCTAGTTCTCCTCCAAGGTGGACGTATAGGTCTCCAAGGTGACGAATCCCTACAAACCATGAGTAAAACCCCTTAAAAGGGGGAGGACCCTCTAAATCAGCTCCACAAGGCCATGTGTGAAGTCTTCAAGGTGTAACAATCCTCCTCAAATCATGTTAACCACCTCCTTAAATCAAGGGAGAGCCAAATAGGTCCACACGTGCCAAAAAGAAGTCCCCATGACTAGGTAATGCATCCTCCCAGGTGGACATCCTATAAAATCAACTAACACGTGCCTCCAAACAGTGAACAAGGTGAGCGCTCAAGAAACTAGGACATGGCATGGCATGAGAAGTCCAATGCATGAGGAAGTAACCCCAAACTGTTATGACCAACACCTTGGGAACCGTGAATTTCCTGGAGATATGTGAAGATGCCTTGGGAATTGTGGAGATGCCCAAAAGAAACTATACATATGATCAACCAATATGCCATCAAACCCTCTAGTTCATCATAATCCATGAGACTAGGTGAGCGCCCCAAACTTCCAAGGTTCTTAGTGATGAAAACCACTAGGGTAGTGAAGACATTCACCCTATGCAAAATAACACCATCCACGAATCTCGTAGTAGATAGAGAACCAAAAAAAAATTGACTTGGTCTCTTGCACATGACATCACTAACATATCATGTCCTCCCATGAAATTTGATACTCGGCCTCAAATTGAAGCCTATGAAAAAGCCCAGGGGTTCCTAAGCGCATGCATCCAGTGTCATAGTGTGTAGGGGGGTCGAATAGTAAGGTCAACACTTGACACAAGAAGTGTTGTGCATAGAATGCCATCTTGGGCCTCCGTCCTCCTGATGAGTCAAGCCAAGTAACCTAAACATACTACCCATAAATGTCATCTTTGATAATCCTATTCATCTCTTGCTTGTCTAGCAAGAGACGTCTCACTAGCATATCATGTCCTCCCACGAAATCTAATGCTCGGCCTCAACCCAGAGCCTATGAGAGCTCAGGGGAATCCTAAGCGCATGCATCCAGTGTCGTAGTGTGTAGGGGATCAAATAGTAAGGTCAGCACTCGACACCAAGAAGTGCTTTGTGTAGAATGCCATCTTAAGCCTCAGTCCTTCTGATGGGTCAAGCCAAGTACCCTAAACATACTACCCGTAAATGTCATCTTTGATAACCCTATTCATCTCTTACTTGTCTAGCAAGAGATGTCCAAGGGCATTCAAAGAATACTTGAAAGGAGGGAGGCGATCCACTAAGATGCCTACTAATCGAAGAAGACATGAGACCTCTAAAAAACAACCACAAGCACACCCTGTAGCTTTATTCGAATCAATAGCCTCTGAGGAGCAATAAGCAAGGTATGGATAACAATCTTTACTAACAAAGGAATCATCAAAACCCCAAATATGGTGTAGAAGAAAGACTAGTTTGAAAATGGTCTCGAGTGAGAAAGGGTGGGCTGCAAACTCAACCTAAATAATGGTGTGGGGATCTATCCTCTTACTCTTGATGATACATCAGAGCATGAGACTTTGTACACTCTTCGCCTTGGCCCAATTACAATCACGCAAACTAAGCCCCCACACCTCTAAACTATATAGAACCGCAAGCCAAATGTTGAGTCCATGAGGTCCAATTTCAACAACATGTCCTGGAAATGGTTCTAGAAACTATCGCTCAAGGAAAGTGATGGAGTCGGAATCCATACCCCTTATTAATTTAGGGATGGGGTGCCTTCCTCAATCCAAGCCAAGGCCCTAAAAAATAGACTCCCAAGTATGTATAACTTGTGGTTATCCAAACCAACCTCTTCACCTTGGAACAAGAAATAGAAATTTGTAAGGACATTCTTCGAGCCACTGAAGATCATCACCTTGGTTTAACCCAAGTTGTCAACTGTCGAATATCGCAAAATATGGATAAGGCATCCAACTATCTCTGCAATCCCCTCCAAGGTGGAGGCCAAAAGGATCATGTCATCTACAAGAAGAGGACGGAGATCAAGACCCAGTGAAGCAAACAACCATTCTCATGTTGTATGTGCTCTCTTGAAGGAAGGGCTCCAACTCATCTTTATAAATCTCAAATAAGGTTGGGGGGGAGAGGGCACCCTTGCTTTACCCCGATGGTGTTGGAAACCCAATGTGCAATGCGAAGGAAACAAACTTGTAAAGGCAATGACACTAGTGATGAGGGTCTCTAAGATGCCAATATCTCGAAATTGAGTCGACAAAAGACTTTTAACAAGCGGTGTCTCACCTACTCAATAATGATTTTGAGGGTGAGAATATGGTCAATAGTCTGATGCCTAGGAAACAAACCTGCATGTCTTCTGGCCCACACAAGTGACAACTCTCAAGCAGTTCTCATAACTACAAATGAAGGGCAATATGCCAAAAGTTCTACCACGGTATGCCAAAAGTTTTTGGGGGAGTGAAGAAGAGAAGTGCGCAATCCACATCTGTGTGAAATAAATAGACATTTCTTGCAACAAAGGAGGCAATGATAAGAACTCTAAAGATGGGGCTAGGAAGCGGGATAATGAAGAAAGCCGTATCAGAGTTGCCATTGGTGAAATTTGCATTCCTCGTCATACTAACGGTTGATAGGGAAGGATCTAGAATTGGGAGATGAGGAAGGAACTATGGTGATATGGGGGTAGGACCTCAATGTCGCATCCCAAATAACTAAAGAGAGCATATCATATTTGAAAGAGGCTGAGTCAAGGGATAAGAAACAAGTAAGAGGGGGAAGAAGCTAGTGGAGGCAGGAATCAGGATGAGTAGTCATCTAAAAACCCATTTTTGAAAAAAGGGTGGTTTGAGGGGGGCTTGAAGGGACCGTGGGGGGGAGGGTGGGCATGGAGAGAGAAGGAGAGGAGGGCATGATCTGCTAGCAAAATGGGGTAAACAGAGAGCTGGCAGATATGGGGAAGCAGGTTCTGATTGGCCATAACATAGTTGACCACACCAGCCCCACCACTATGGGGAAAACATGAACATCGTAATAAATTAATAATACAGAGTAAATTCATTCTTTATATCACCAAAAATCTTATCATCGATGCCTAAATAAATTACTCTGATCTATAATGCCCAACTTATAACAGGGGCTTCTGGTGACTAATCCACTGCCCTAAAATTATGTGGATACCTCCATGATGACTAATCCACCAGACTACTTTCTATATGGACTATCATGAACCAACTCTGAAAACAAAATCTGCTTTCTGGAGCTTTACTAAATGACGCACTTCAAGGTAACCCGTCAAATGCAGTCTAGAAATATAAGATCAACCATACAGCTGACTTGAAAGGAAAGAGGAATGCTAGAAAGAGAAAACCAATACTAGGCTCACTATCCTCTACAAGCTGTACTTCATCCCTTTCAAGTTCCAACAGATTCTTATGATATGCAATAGCAGGGAAAGTGGACTCCTTTCTGTGTTGTCACTGGTCAGACTGTTCACACCTACCCAAAAAATCTGTATAGAAAGGCTTCAGGTTTAACCTCCATTCAATCCTTAGGGTGGAATGTGAACCTCGGTGAATGATATGAGTTTCTATACCATTCTTGGAGAAGCACTTGACTACTAATGAGACAATTCAAGAACTCGATCCGGAAATCTTAAAACTTAAATYACTATGAAGCAAACTAGCATTGCAGGCAGCTAAAACATCAATAGGAGGCAGCAAGCATGACATAAMAACAAAAGAAATTGCAGAAGTGACATCCAGATTGAGTAAACYATTATGATCACACAACAAGGTCCAACCCAACAACATAGAAATTGCAGAAGTGACATTGAGACTGAATAAACCATTCTGACCGGACAACAAGTTGCAACCCATCAACATTAAAAGCRCTAACATAAAAAATATTATAAGCAAGCTCAGAACKCAGAACTCAGAACTGCAAAGCCAAATTGCAATGGAAAATAYCTGGGAGCTGGGAAAGATRATGATGATGCTCTGTAGATAAGCATTGATGCCACTCCAACTTCAGACAGAGCTCCAAGACTTGACCCTAACAGCTGCTTCAAGACTCCAACAAAACATACATGGGAAGCTCACCAAAGTCTCACACACAGGAATATTTTTCATGAGGATGAGGTAAGTTATTTTTTGCTTTGTAATTACTAAATTGAGCAAAATTCAGATTTGGGACCTGGGTTGAGTTATGGGGTGTTGGTGGCAAAATCTACAGGGTTTTTCATGTGTTTTGGGACCCACATGGCCTGGAGCACACAGAAGCTCCCTGTCTATCGATGAGCATCCAGACACTCCTCAACAGGAAGGGCGCTTCTGCATGCTTGTGGCCGCAACAATTTGATCTAGGAGTGGAAAATGTTCAATTTTAGGGAAAGAAATTACAGGACAGCTGCAACTATAACATAAAATAAAGTCAAAATATGACCCTTGGCAAGGGCAAGAGGATGGATTTCCAGTTCTACACATCAGAACGAAATATTATGCATGCATTCGAGAGCCACATACATAAAATTCAAGTCAGCGGTCAAACTTCAAATTCATTCACCAAAACACTCGACAAAGATGAAAGGTCGCTTAAGTAAAATTGGAAAACGATTCCTCAAAAGCACAGCCAGAGATAATAGAAAAGAAAAGCTGGCTTTGAACATCACTGACAACAGGGATGAGAAAACCCAATATTATATGCTAGAAGAAAAAATTACTCTCCCTGTTCAGTTGAAAATAAAACATAGAAGGCAGTTAAAATAATCTACTTACACGTTTCTCTTATATTGCAAACCTAGTCCTTATGTTAGGCCATCCATCAAGGTTCAATTCTGCACAAGGGCAACTATTTCGCCCACCCAAAATTGTAATTTCTCTATTTGAATATTAAGGCAACCCTTAAACTAAAAAGAAAAAGCAAAACCAGTGATCACAAACAAAGACCGCGTAAAATAACATAGACCAGCGCAGACCCATCTATCCTCCACCTCGAGGTTGGCAAGAAGGAGGATGCATGTCTTAAGCTCCAATATTTGATAGGTCGCCCATTTGTGGGAACTTGTGAAGAGAAGATATGCATGAGCTTCAAAACCTCCAGTTGATGTATCACCCCCAATACACCCGGACTGTAGAAGGCAGCACACTTCTCTCGGTGCACAATTAATAATTAAATAAATAGCTACTCGCTGTTATCGCGCCTAAACCCTATTTTCTTCCACAGATAGAGTCCTGGCGTTCCTTACGCAATTAACAATTGAATTTGAATTGCCCCATATACCGAATTAACGATGGCCCTAAATTGTGTGAAGATCCTAGTTTTTATGTTTGCTGTAAATTGAAAATATATGGAAAAATTCTAGGTTTAATGTATGCCGTAAAAAGATTTGCCCTAAATTGAGCAACAACATCAAAAATTAGCGAAATCAAAGCGTACCGGCTTCTTTCTTGATATCTTCTCGTCTGCGCTTCCTGTTCCTGGCCCAGTCCGCGATACTGTTGCAACCCTCGCCATCCGACTTGCTTTCCGTCGGCCCGGACATGATTTCGATCCTCAGAATACGATCGGAAAAATTGCTGTCGTTGAACGCGAAGGCGAAATTCGGTGGAGCGCTGGCGCTCGCGCTGTACGGTGAATCCGACTCCATGAACGCCCCTCCTCCACTTCCTCCGATTCTGTTGGTATTTCTCGATTCAGCCGTCAATGGCTGAACCTCCGAGGGTTCCAATTTCATAACAACAATACCCTAACAATGAAACCCTCCCGCCAGAGAAAACCGCGCACTAATTAATCATCTGAGGCCACAGAGAAGCGCCACAACGCACTACTTATCGGGCCAGATGTTGGCCTCTGAGAAAAAAAATTATCAAATGCTACCGAGTTGCAGTATAAGCGAACCACCACCAAACTACCCACTCTTTAACGACTGCGACCAGATTTCATTATTTCCTGTTCGTCTTCCCCTTTCCCATTATACAACATATTTTTTAATGATCAATTTGTTGTTGAGAAATAGGAAAATAGGATTCATTTGTTGTTATCGACTAGTCCACGTGGCGGCTATCAGATTTATTTTTACAAGTTATCTCTCCTTGGGTTTTTTTCAAAGAAAGTGGACTCCATCTTTGGCATTAGATCTCACACAACAGGATTCCTTGACGGTCGGTATTGTGAAGGGCTTTTACTTTGGACACATCAGCGCAATAATAGTAAATCACTCTTCGATTGTTGTCTGAAAGTGTTCTGGGTTTTATTGTAAATCTGTTGTCGACTGCGTTAAAAAAATATTTTTTTTAAATCTTGAAAAATTACAATTAAAAATAAATGTTTTATTTTTATAAATGAGTGGACCTTATGTGGCAAACATCTCCAAACTTAGGATTTCAACTTTCTTTCCAAACAATGGGACAGCTATGATGAGCTTTGATTTTGAATCTTATCTTTTTATTTAGTCACTTCCATCACTGTATACCATGGTTTTATAATGGAGGAGTGTATGATGGTGGCTTTATTGATAAATTTTAAGAAAATAAAGGAAATATAAATAAAATTGGTTTGATTTACTATTTATTATTTTTATTTTATTTTTGAATTAGTAGAAGTTTGGTGTTTATTTAAATTTTGTATATGTTAACATTATTTTTTATGTTGAATTTTTGAACGTGTAAGAGATTATGTTCATTTTTTCAATGAAATGCATATTTTGGAAAACTTATTGGGCACTTCCCTTCATTTTGAGAATGGTATCCAAAATGTAAATCAGTCGATTGCAGTTTTGGAAAAGCCCAGCATTCATAGATGTCGTTAACCCAAAGACTTGACCCCTATTTATAATTCATAGCACATAACCTCTCGAGCTAATCCATTGGGCTAATAAGAGACCATATTCATATTTTCATCATGTGAACGTTTTGTTTTATAATTGATATTCAATTGATATTGGTTAGAAAATGACTAATGTTGGTGTTAAATGAAGGTGGTACATACTTTTTCTAGTTCTTTTTGGAAAACCTTTACATTGTTGTCCTAGAAGATTTCAATAAAAGTGTACTTTTCTAAAACTTATTGGAAAAATAACCACTCAAGCTAATCCACTAGGCTAATAAGAGACCATGTTCATATTTTCATCAATTGGATGTTTTGTTTTGTAATTGATAGTCACTTTTTTTTTATATTGGTTAGAAAATGACTAATATTGAAATCCGATGAACACGGTACATACATTTTATAGTTCTTGTTGGAAAAAATCTACAATCGTTGTCCTGAAAGAATTCAAGAAAAATGTACTTTTTCAAGACGTGTTGGAACGATAACCTTTTATGTGATAATGATGTTTACCATCCCATCCCCTTGGAATCGAGAAGGTCTATTAGAAGAAAAAAGGGAGATAGACTAAATATTCTTCATAATGTCACTTTTTATAATTGAACATGGTGGAAATGAAAATAGCAAGGTTTTGTAAACCATGGGTCTTGAAGAGAGTAAAGTTATGAAACTAAATGAAGTTGTGTCTTATATTATTAATGGTATTGCACATTAAAAGGAAATGTTGTTCATCCTTCACCTACTTTGTATCACAAATTTTACAAATATGTGCATCTTAGGGGGTTTTAAGTTAGATTTACCATAGATTTCACTATAGAGGATATAGACACCCTAATGTTAACAATATTCATTTACTTTTTTAATCTTGTCATGTTGGAAAAATGGCTTTGATCACCAAAATCATGATTGATCAAAGTTAATTATGCTTTGATTCCAGCCCCAACACCACACCACATCTAAGTACATCTTAGAGGACCAAATCATTCTTGGAATTTAATAGTCATGTCATCATGTACAACTAAAAATAATAATTGCAATCTTTAACACTACAAGCAACTTAACCTCTTAATTGTGTTTGTGACATTTGGAAAAAAGATCCAAAATGTTATTATAAATCTTGGGATTGACGGGATTTAATATTGCATATTTATTGTTTATACAGTGCACCCATGGTTGCCCAACAAACAATTGATGTGCCCTTAACATTTATACCTTCTTATAATATGAACAAAATTTGCAAAAATGAAAAAAACATAATAGTGGTGATGTTTGTAGCGAAGCATGACCAACTCCACCAACGAATCACTTTAAAAGTGGCATAATGGTTGCCAGATAATTCCATTCACAACGTGGACTCATGCACTTGATTGACTAAAAACAACCAACACCAAGGAAGGGCTAAGTTGTTGTCCCAAGGTCTTAAACTGTAACCATTAACTTCAGTGGAGATGTTTATAGCGAAGGCTCGTAATTATTCCACCCACTAATCACTTGAAAAGTCACTCAATGGTCGCAAGCTAAGTCCATTCATTCACACCAAGGACTCATGCACCTAGTGGACTAGCACCACATCTAGCATCTAAAAGGACAAATATTTTCTTCTATGATTTGAAACTATAAATATTTACTTAAAAGGAGATGTTTGTAGTGAATCACTTTAAAAGTGATTCACTCCACTAGCAAATAACTTTAAAAGTGACATGATGGTCGCAAGCTAAGTCCATTTAAACTACAGACTCACACACCTAGCCAACTAATGCACAACTAACATCGAGAAAAGGCTAAGCTCTTGTCCCAAGGTTTGAAACTGTAACCATTAATTTTAGTGAAGATGTTTATTACGAAAGTTCATAACCAACTCCACCTACAAATATGTAACACCCTGTTTCCCCCAGTTTGTAAAAATAACTGGACTGGCCAAGAATTATGGCAAACTCATGAATGTGAATATGTGATGTAAATGGACCTTGAGGAAGAGGTCAATGAATGTGAATAACATTTTGAATTATTGTAGGACTACTGAGAGGGGATGTGCAGAAAAAGAGACCACGATGGCGGTGGAAGGCACCTAGAAAGGTGGCGTTAACTTCCACCGAGAATTAACACCGTATTTGGACTCCACTGGCCCGGAGAACCAAGAGCGGCTCGCTGGCCCCGAATTTAATGTCTCACAGGCTGGTAGGCGGATGGCTTAATGAGGGATGGGATGGTGAACCGCCCATCCGTAGAGCCGTCGGGCCTAATCAACGCGAGGGGAATCGCGCCACACGCAACCTCGCAAGAGGATAAGGCGTGAGGTAGAAGCGATTTCGAGGGGAAGACGCGAGGGGAACTCTGGCATTACGCAGAGTGAGTGATAGCAGAGAGGAAGGATTGCAACCTTCGCTCCTAGTCACTGGCAAACAGAAAGACGCAGTCTCACGGCATCGTGGTCTCAGCTCGGGGTGGCTAGTGGTAAATCCGTTGGGAGTCGTTGAGCTTAAGGTTGGGTGGAAACGAGCACCCCTCTCAACAGTTGCACTCACTCCTGGTGTTATTTCTGATAAGTGTTTTACATATTGCATCTTGAAATTCATATGTTGACATATATGCTCATAAACTGTGAAATTGTGAACGACTGCAGTAAAGAATGTCTGTGTAGTGTTTTGATAAGAAAGGGTAGATATATGCTTATAACAGAAAATGAATGAATTGGCTTATGACTGATAAATGAATTTAATTACGCATAAGTTGAACCAAGTCAGACTTCTGGCCCGTTCTCGGGAAGTTGTTTACCCTTATCCATCTCCAGGAAAGCCCCAGAAAAGATCTCTTCGTAGAGATTCCCTCCTTGGAAAGTGTTAGCGATTATTTTTGTCTTAGGCGCAAAAGCACCCAGGTCTGCAGGTTTCTCAGGAAGTGCCCAAGCGCAGCACGGGAGATTCCCTGTTTTTCCGGTAGCAAGGCAAGCGAGCAGG
>JZKD02S2143228.1:431338-449927 GCA_000966675.3 Picea glauca
GAAAAACTTTGATTTTAGGTAGTGGGTATGTTACAAAATAACATTAAATGCCACTCCCTGGTTGCAAGCTAAATCCATTCATTTACATTTGAACTCATACACTAAACAAATTAACACACATCCAACATCTAAATAGCCAAATCTTCTCTTTTCTAATTTGAAATTTTGGAAATTGGATTCACATCTCCAAACTTAGAATCTCAACTTTCTTTCAAAACAATGGGACACTTGTGATGAGCTTGGGTTTTTAATCTTATCTTTATCTAGTCACTTCCATGAGAGTGATGAGCTTGGGTTTTGAATATTATCTTTATTTAGTCATTTTCACGAGAGTATACAATCATTTATAATGGCATGTAGTGTACAATGGCTTCATACTGACACAATTTCGGAAAAACAAAAAGAAATATCAATAAAATTTGAAGAAAGTAATATCACTCCACTACTCACCATCTTTACCTTCTCTTTGAATTTCTTTGACCTTGATGTTTCATTGGAATTTGTATTTCCCAAAGCTTGGATGTTGAATTTTAAACATGCAAGAGATTGTGTTCATATTTTCATGATGTGGATGTTTTGTTTTGCAATGAGCATTAATTTTTTTATATTGGTCGGAAAATGACAAATAATGTTGGAGTTGGATGAATGCGGTACATAAGTTCTCAAATTTTATTGGAAAACTTTTGCAATTGTTGTTTTAAAAGAATTTAAGAAAAATGTTATTTTCTAAGGTTTATTAAAAAAATACTTTTCATGTGATAATGATGTCTACCATTGTCTTATGATTAACAAGGCTTATTAAAGGGAAATATGATTAACAAGGTTTATTAAAGGGAAAAAAGAAAATAGATTAAATATTCTTCACAATGTCATTTTTATAATTGAACGTGGTGGAAATGAAATGTCAAGGTTTCCTAAAAACCAGGAGTCTTAAAGAGTAGTTAAGTTATAAAACTCAAGGAAGTCATGTCTTATATTATCAACGGTGTGGTGCATTAAAAGGAAATGATGTTCATCCTCGATCAACTTTCTATCATAAATTTGTAAACTTTGTGCATCCCAAGGGGTTTTTAGGTTAGTCCAACCACTATTTTCACTATAACGACTATGAACATCCTAATTTGAACAATATTTGTTTCCTTTTTTATTCTCATAATGTTAGGAAAAATAGTTTTGATTGCCAAAATCATGATTGATCACAGTTAAAAGTACTTTGCTTCTATCAACACACCACATCTAAATACATCTTAAATGACAAACAACATAATTTATAAATTTCGTTTTTGACATTTGGAAAAAAAATAAAAACGTTATTATGGGTTAATACGATTTAATATTGTAGATTTATAGTTTATATAGTGCCAGCAACACTCAGGAAGGACTAAGCTCTTGTTCCATGTAACACCCCAAGGTCGAGCTCCTGCTGAATTGTAATTATGTTTATAGGCTAGTGAGCCGAGTGGTTATAAACTGAGAGACTTATGTGTTTATTAGGCTGGTGAGCCAGATGCTAAGCCAATGAGCCTAATTTTGTAAATGTAAACAATCACATCATTAATAAAATTACACTGCTGCATGTAGACCGACCATGAAGAAGAGTTATGGGGGACTAAACTCTACTAGGTAGGGTAAGGGAAGGGGGCTAAGTGTCTAGGCCTAGGGGCTAAGCTAGAGGGCTTACCTCTAAGGGAATAATATTTTATTATTATTTCCCAAAAGCAATGGTTGACATAAGTTGTGTTGTCCTAAGTTCCTGGGAAAAAGGGGAACGACTGCTAAGTGGAACTCATGCAGCTTCAGGAAGACATGTGTCAACCTTGGCGCACACAATTTATATTCGGGAAGGCCAACACATTGGGGATTCGCTTCCCACTCTGACGTGGTTCCCATCCTTGCGTTTGGACCAGTTTCGAGTTTCCTCATGACCCTTATGATTCTCTGGAAGTCCGTCACCTTCCTGATTGACCAAGGATTCATGCATTGAACCAGTTCTCCATCATCATCGTCTTTGTATCTAGCACGCACATTTGGAATCCTGCAGTCGCACTTGAGTTATCCTGTGTGTGTCCTGTGAAGCCCGACGCAATTGTATTCGCCTGAGTCGTGTTGTGTCTTAGCATTTGGTTGTGGCCATTTTCGATGTCCATACCCATTTTCTGTTGCTACCGTCGCCCGTGTGTAGCTAAATGTTGTTGTTTGTTGGTTAGGAGTTGAATTGAAGAAGCGGGTTGTTAGGCATGTGAGAAAATCTCCCAGGTGAGAGTGTTTGATGGGAAGTGAGTTCTCCTGGAAGGGAGTCCCGTAGCAGCTACAATGCTATGAGACTTCTAGTCCAACATGTTGTTGAAGCCCAAGGTAAGGGAGGTGTAGTAGTCAATGGACTTGTATTAATGAAGGTGTACCCTCCTGGGGAGGAGGTGTGTGGGGAATGAGGGTTTGTGGGTTATGGGCGTAAGTGGCTCCTGGGATAAAAGATCCTTCATGTTGTTTGTGCAACTTCCTTGTTGTCCTTGCCAAGCCTAGAATTCCCTTGCCTGGTGGAGTTTAGTCCCAGCTCGAGGGTGACCCACTGCTAAGCATGATGAGTAGCATGGTCTAAGGTTGGGAGGTTCGTGGAAGGTTTGCACGCAGTTAGTGGTCATCTATTAAAAGATAAGTACCAATTTTGTGTTCGTTGTATGTTGTGCATTTGTATTTGCATTATAATTAATGAGTATTGCCCGTGTATGTTGTATATGTTGCATGTGTAGGCTTACTGTTATTTTTGCATTAGTATGTTATATATATATATATATCATTCTATGTTTATATGGATGTGTATGTTTTTATGCAAGTATCTATGTGTGGCATAGCCCAGTAGGTTATGGTCGGGTATGCCACAAATTGGAATCAAAGCTAGTTGAGCTAAGTGAACTGTCTGAGTTGTGGCGTTGCCCGGCCTATTGGTGGCTAGGGATGTTACAAATTGGTATCAGAAGTAGGTTTCAACACTGAGCCTGGATGGGCCATGTTAGTGGAAGTTGAAGCAAAAGTTTCGGAAAAGAATTGTTGTCGAAATGGACAAAATTCAAGTTCAGAGCCCATGGTTCCTACCCAGAACCTGGAGGGGCCACAAATGAGAAATTCAGAGTAGGAAGTCCAAAGAATTTTATGTACAAAGTGCTAGAAGGGTGTTGAAAGAACACTTGGACTTTGTTCGAAACACAGGAGGCATAATAAGTTTACAAAATGGCTACAGAGAAAGAAATCACAACATTCATGGTGTTGGGGTCATAGGATCTATTCGGGAGAAGGGGAATCCTTCGTGACCATCAAATCTGGAGAAAGTGCAGAAGGGTTGCCTTGGAAGCCCTTTGGACTTCGCGACTTCAACGAAGTTAGGTGCAAAATAAGAGAAGGGTCGAAGCTCCGAAGTCAGAGGAGATCTACGTCGTAGATCTAGGGAGAAGCCTTATCGTTGGATCAAGCCAAGTTAAAAGGGAAAAACACAGTGGTGAGGGTGAAAGCCCCCGAAGCTTCGAAGTCTGGAGTTAAACCGGACCGTCTGTCAAGAAGGACACATGTCAACAGATTGGCTTGTTTTGGATTTTGGCATTCGAGAGAATTATTGTGTGCGGAGGCGAGAACTCTCGAAGCCCTAAAAAGTTGAAGTAGTGAGTCATGATGATGTCACCTGGAGGTGACATGGATATCTCCTATGCCTGCCATGTGCCCCCACTTAGAATGTTGACAGTTGTACTATGTGGACCCGGAGGGTAAGGAAGTCTGGAAATTCAGAATTGGGAGACTCGAAGGAAGCAGGCGTAAAACCTTCTGAAGCCCAAAATTCCGGAGTAACGTGGCATGATGATATCATCGGGAATGGCGTGGAACCATGGGATGTGTGCCATGTGTTAGTGGGTTTCGGACTTGCCAAAGGTTGAAATGTCATTTGGAACGTGACATGTGCCACTTGTCTGAGTAGGCCACGTGTCTGTTTCTAATGTTTTGCCACGAGGACCTCCCCTCGAGTATGGGTGGTGGGGCCCTGAGGGTCATAATGGCACGTGGCACCAGCCGTGGAATCCTTCAAAGTCCCGAAGCTCAAATGCCTAAAGTTCCAAAGTGGGTGTTAGTCATTGGATGTTGGGTAGTCGTGGATTGTTGATCCACCCTGTTTCACGAGTTTGTTAATCCGGAGCTCCGAAAGATTTGTTGTCGTGTGCTTTGAAAACTTTTGAAGCTGGACACCCGAAGTCCTGAGTAAGCGCCTATCGATCTAGCCCTTGGCCACAACCCATTGTTGCATGGGTTGGGGGCTAAGAGAAAGGGGCTGGTGCCTAAAAATTGTTGCATAACATAGCAGAACTTAGAAAGAAAAGATCTGCGTGGATTTTGGATTGATCGAGAATCTCAGAGAATGAAATCTGAAAGTTTTCTTGAATCAGATTGGTTTATGAATACTGTGGATTTCGTTAAGGACTGATGGCCTGACAAATTTCAGTTGACTACACATTGTGTTTACAGAGTTAACGATTTTCAGAACCGAACCGAATTGTCACTTAGTGCAGAGAAATGGAGGAGGCACATAATGCTTCCAGTTTAGAGAATGAAGCTAGAGGAATGGATGACCATTTGGGATTTGAAGGATCTAACTCCAATGGGCATGGATAAGAGATAGATAAGGAGGGAGACATGATGAAAATCATTGAAAGATTGCAGAAAGATGTCCAGACTCACCGAGCAGATAACAGAAAGTTCATGAAAGCTAGGGAACAACAGGGAGAATTCAATATAAAGTTGATATAGAACCTGGAAAGGATAGAAAATAAATGGGTTAAGGAGAGTGACTCCAGTAAATCAGGAAGTCACAGGTCCCCTGATGAGAAGAGGAAATCAAGGAGTGTTGGCAGACACCATCATCACTCCCAAGGGCACTCTAAGAGAAGGGCACACAGTAGTTCAAGCATGTTATTGCACAGTTTGTAGCTAGATCAAGTGGCTATGAAGTAGAATGCCAAATTGGCATAACAGGAACCCATCCCACCCAATGTCACCACGATCGGGAGGTTCTTTCTCTTTAGGGAGGTTAGGCTCAGGGGAGACGTCCCCAGTAACCTGGAGTTTTGAAGAGGCAAAGGTTTAAAAGTCAAAGTAAAGTTCCCCCTTCACAGGTCACCACCAAAACAGATAGTCCCGGCTAAATAGCCAATAATGAAGTGTAGGCCCAAAGAAGAACACCTGCCTGGAACAAAGCAAACCAATATATATATGCAAGCTATGATTCAATGGGTTGGTACTTCATAAGACTATCTGATATCAATGTATAAGCAATTGTAACAATGAATATTGACGAAGTCAATGTTTGTTAATGCAATAATGAAATAATATTACTTCACCAATAAATATCAAGATGACGTAGCAATCAATGTATCCAATCAACCTCATTCAATAAATGCATCAAACCACCATCCAATTACTTAATAGATGAAAATTATTGCGTCAAGATGAAATAACCAAGGGTGACGTTAGCCTTTTAGGGTTAGCAGTTAGTTAGGGTTTCAATTTATAAGAGGTTTTGAGAGTTATTTCAATCACTTTCACTTCAACGTTGGAGGCTAAAGATCAGTGCCTAAGGGTTATGGAGTCAAAAAGGTGAAGGACGCACAAGTTGAAGGGGATGAGATTCAAAGGACAAGAGGGAAAGGTTTCAAGGTGCTGCAACAACATGGCCTTAAATACAGAACCCTAGGGGAGAGAGTCTCACTCCGATGTTGCTTAAGCAAGGCCTCGTGCTCTCTCCTCCTTCCCGGCAAACAACTAGCTCAAAGACAAGTAAAATCAAGACAAGAGAGTTTAAAGAGGGAGAGTGTTGCAAAGGCAAGGCTCTTTCATCAAACCCTAAAAGAAAAACGACCGTAGGTGTAGATAACCTAGACCTGGGATGTCCTCTTCCTCTTGAAGTTTAAAGGTATGGCTAGCTTAAGGGAAGAAGAAAGAAAGAGTGTAGCAATGGACAAGCTCTCTTCTTCTTCTTCAATGGCTAAAAGGTTTTTTATATCAGGGGACATGAGACGACCTACTTGTGTGTTTGTCCCCTAGGGTTTTGATTAAGCAATATTTATAAATAGATGCAAGAAATTAAACTATAACCATTCAATCTAGAAGTTTTGCAGAAAAATACTTACAAATCATCAAGAAAATAGCATGCAAACCCTAGTTGTAAACCTTCCTTCAAGAAAAACACCATAAATTGCTAAAAATCTCCTCCTCAAATAAGTGCGCCTTCCTCAAATCAACCAATAACCCTAATAGGGCACAAAAATCCGACCTCACTAGGAGAGTGAGTGATGAGTTATGTCAAAATGAGAGTGAAAACCCTCAATATATAGTGTATGAATGACCTTAATTAATTTTAGGTCATAAAAATGGTCGACAAGACCAAAATATTGTTTTTACATTAAATTGTCAAACTAAAACCCTAAATGAGTTGTAATAAAGGTAAAAGCCCCTTCAAGGGAGGCGCTAGCCCCTTTTAGGGCAGATGAGACATCCAAGAGCAAAACGTTAGCCCCCTAGGGGCTTCTCTAACATGCCACACTTGCCACTGCTACCCAGTCTGCCTCCAAGAATGACCATGAAGTTGGATGACGTCATGGTAAGGATGGGGATGCTTTGAGCCTTCCAAGGCCAACGTTCCACTGAAAATGGGTCATTCCCCCCAGGTCGGGCTCTGCCAAAGTGCCTCTAATGAAACGTCCTTTTCTTCTCCGGTGCGAAACCTCGGTCAAAAACTGTCATGTCTCTGCCCCTCTGACGGGGTCTCAACAACCATCTGATGGGCTCTTTAGCCCCATGGAGGTCTGAACTAATCATCTCCCCATGTGTACCTGTCCAAGTGGTACCTGTCCACCGGGCATGGTCCTTCACATCAAATACTACGCCCTCCATGGGCTCGTTAGTCACAGGGATCATAGCAATGTCAATCACATTTCATCATTAATATTATCAAACATATGCATAAAAACCCTGATATATCGTTCAACAGCTCAAAGACATTACAAAAATCCACAACACAAGATCGAAGAAAAATAACAAGACATCATATTGGGCTAGTATCCACAAGAGACGGGAAGTTCCTGGGAGGGTTTCATCCAAGCCATGTAAACGAGGTGTCTTGGCTAGGGGATGTCCAAACAAATGGGTAGAGTGAGAGCCAGGGATGCATAATGTTATCTATGGGTGCCTTTATAGAAGGCAAGTTGTACCCGTCATGGATGCAATTCTTTCCAAGCCTGTTCTTTCCTTTATTCTTTTCTTTATTTCCTTTTTCTTCTTCTTTTCTTTTTATTCAAGGGCTAACCGGAGGACACTGACTTGGCATGGTGACCAGAGCTGACAATGTTACCCACAAGTACTTTCACAAAGATGAGAAGGCTGGCTCGTGATGAGACCCCCTTTCCCTTGGCCATGCAACCAAAGGTCACTACCCTGGCGTGGTAACCAGATGGTAGCAATGTCATACTGTTAGGTACCCATGAACCTAATAGGTTGGCTCATGATGAGACCCCCTATCCTCTTGGCTAGGTCTTGTTTATTATTTTCCGGGTCTCTCTTGTTTCTTGCTGAGAGGATTTTTATTGCCTTCTCGGGGATCCCTGGGCAAAGCATCTAGAGGTTTTATTTCTAGGATTTTATCTTTTACCAGTTGCTTTTACCCTCTGGGCCTTTAGCCCCTTCTTCCCACAAGATAAGGTGCAACCCTACAAACAGATCAATCCAATGCCCGGACAAGGGGAATGGGATGAATGAGTGGGAGATAAGATGAAAAAGTGGTAGTATGATGGGAGCGGACGATGGCTCTTCAGAAACCCCCCTCGGTGGCAAACCAAAACCCATGGGTATAGGCTTGCTAGGACACCCTGTCAATCTCCCCAATCATGGTCAAGTGGGTTAATGTAAGATCCAAGTAGTCGTTAGAGATAAAAGGAGTTAGATGCATATATCCAAAGGTTATAATGATCAAAAGTGACACATACCATGATACCTAGACCAATTACCTCATGGAGCAAGAGCCTTCTCCGATACAAGATCAAGCCGATGGTGATGGATGTTGTTATTGCTGACAAGATGAATCTGATGAAAGAAGAAAAGGATGGGCCCTCCAGAGCCATACTTAGGTCAATCCTTCTCTCGGTACTCCATGTCTGGGACATATGGGCCTTGAGACATGATCTCTTGGTTTTCCCTAAAAATCGGGGATAACAAAGCCCATCTCCTACTAGAAAGCACAAGAGATATGGAGTGGATGAATTGAAGGGAAAAATGAACAAGAATAAACCTCCTACGTTTGATGGAGAGCACAAAAAAGATGAAGATGATGAGACATGGTTGTTGGGCATGATGAAATATTTCCAACTATAGAACTATTCTTCTCATGCACATGGAAGAATTTCCATTTACCAACTTAAAGGAAAGGCATCCATATGGTGGGATCAACTTGTGCAAGTACAACACGTCAGAGAGAAGAATGTTACATGGAGGGAATTCAAGAGACATTTTGAAAAGAAGTACTTGACTAAGAGGTATTATGACAAGAAAATGAAAGAGTTCTTCGAACTCAAGYTGGGAAGTATGTCCATTGATGAGTATGAAAGAATATTTTTAGAGTTGTTAAAATATGTCCCCTTCATCAAGGACGAGAYAGTTAAGATTAAAAGGTATCTGAGTGGGCTTCCATCTTCCATCGGTGACAAGATCCAGTATGATGACCCGAAAACTATGGAAGAAACTATAAGGAGAGCAAAATGCTTRTATGATCAACAAAGAGAAAAATTGACTTTCTGGAAGGCCTGGGAAGACAAGAAGAAATTCAATATGGATCAGAGGAAGAAGGGAACTAATCCATCCTTTTTCAGAAATAKTCCTCAAGGACAGTCGGGTTTTAGAGAACCCAGTAAGGTTGAAGAAGGTGGGCAAATGCCAAGACAGACACCTATGGAATGTTGGGGTTGTAAAGGAAATCATAGGTATAGAGATTGCCCCCACAGAAATGACAAAGTGAGAGTTGTCTGCAATATTCAACAGGCAAAAACAGTGGAGGACAGGGCATAAGTGTACCAAGGATCTATGCAGCCCTGGACAACAAGCAAGTAGAATATCAGTCACATATGATTGAAGTGGAAGGTATGATCAACAACCAAACCATTATTATTTTAATTGTGATGGTTGGGTATGCCACAAATTGGTATGAGAGCTAGTTGAGCTAAGTGAACTGTCTGAGTTGTGGCATTGCCCATCCTGTTGGCGGCTGGGAATATAACAAATTGGTATCAGAGCCATGCTTTCAATACCGAGGTTGGATGGGCCATGTTAGTGGAAGTTGAAGCAAAATTTTCAGAAAAGAATTATTGTCGAAATGGACAAAATTCAAGTTCAGAGCCCATGGTTCCTACCTGGAACCTGGAGGGGCCACGAACAAGAAATTCAGAATAGGAAGTCTAGATAATTTTGATGTACATAGTGCTAGAAGGGCGTTGAAAGAACACTTGGAGTTTGTTCGGAACACAGAAGGCGTAATAAGTTTAAGAAATGGCCACTGAGAAAGAAATCACAACATTCGTGGTGTTGGGGTTGTAGGATCTATTCGGGAGAAGGGGAATCCTTCATGACCGTCAAATCTGGAGAAAGTGTAGAAGGGTTACTCTGGAAGCCCTTTGGACTTCCCGACTTCGGCAAAGTTAGGTGCAAAAGTAAGAGAAGGGCCCAAGCCCGAAGCTCTGAAGTCAGAGGAGATCTACGCCGTAGATCTGGATAGAAGCCTTACCGTTGGATCAAGACATGTTAAAAGAGAAAAACGCAGTGGTGAAGGTCGAAATCCCCCGAAGCTTCGAAGTCCGAAGTTAAATCGATCAAGAGGAACACATGTCAGCAGATTGGTTTGTTCAGGATTTCAATGTTCAAGAGAATTAGTGTGTGCGGAGGTGAAAACTCCCAAAGCTCGAAGCTTTGAATCCCTGAAGAGTCGAAGTAGTGAGTCATGATGATGTCACCTGGAGGTGACGTGGATCTCTCCTATGCCTTCCACGTGCCCTCACTTGGAATGTTGATAGTTGTACTATGTGGACCCGGAGGGTAAGGAAGTCCAGAAATTCCAAATTCGGGAGACTCGAAGGAAGCAGGCGTAAAAACTTCTGAAGCCTGAAATTCTAGAGTAACGTGGCATGATGATATCATCAGGAATGACGTGGACCCATGGGATGTGTTCCATGCGTTAGTGGGTTTCAAACCCGCCAAAGATTGAAATGTCATTTGGAATGTGACATGTGTCACCTGTCTAAGTGGGCCACGTGTCCATTTCTAATTTTTCGCCACGGGGACCTCCTCTCGAGTATGGGTGGTGGGGCCCTGAGGATCACAGTGGCACATGGCACCAGCTATGAAATCCTCTGAAGTCCCGAAGCTCCAAAGTCCTGGAGCTCAGATGCCTGAAATTCCATAGTGGGTGTCAGCCGTTGGATGTTGGGTAGTCGTGCACTGTTGATCCACCCTACTTCGTGAGTTCGTTAATCCAGAACTCTGAGAGATTTGTTGTGATGTGCTTTGAAAACTTCCGAAGCCGGAGGCTCGAAGTCCTGAGTAAGATCCTATTGATCTAGCGCTTGGATACAACCTGTGGTCGCATGGGTGGGGGGTTAAGAGAAAGGGGCTAGTGCCTGAAAATTATTGCAGAACAGAGCATAGCTTAGAAAGAAAAAATCTATTGGGATTCTTGATTGATCAAGAATCGAAGAGAATGAAATTTGAAAGTTTTCTTAGATCAGATTGGTTTATGAATACTATGGAATTCATTAAGGACTCATGGCCTGACAAATTTCAATTGACTGCACATTATGTTTGCAGAGTTAACGATTGTCAGAACCGAACCGAATTGTCACTTAGTGCAGAGAAATGGAGGATGCATGGAATGCTTCCATTTCAGAGAATGAAGCTAGAGGAATGGATGTCCATTTGGGATTTGAAGGATCAAACTCCAATGTGCATGGAGAAGAGATAGATAAGGAGAGAGACGTGATGAAAATCATTGAAAGATTGTAGAAAGATGTCGAGACTCACGAAGCAGATAACATAAAGCTCATGAAAGCTAGGGAACAACAAGAAGAATTCAACATAAAGTTGATACAAAGCCTAGAAAATAAATTGGATAAGGAGAGTGACTCTAGTAAATCAGGAAGTCACATGTCTCCTGATGAGAAGAGTAAATCAAGGAGTGTTGTTATACACCAGCATCACTCCCAAGGGCACTCCAAGAGGAGGGCACACAGTAGTTCAAGCCCATCTCCTACCGGAAAGCACAGGAGAACTGGAGTGGATGAACTGAAGGGAGAAATGAACAAGATTAAACCTCCTATGTTTGACGGAGAGCACAAGAAAGATGAAGATGTTGAGACATGGTTGTTGGGCATGAGGAAATATTTCCAACTACAAAACTATTATTCTCATGTAAAGGGAAGAATTTCCATTTACCAACTTAAAGGAAAGGCATCCATATGGTAGGATCAACTTGTGCAAGTACAACACGTCAAAGAGAAGAATGTTACATGGAGGGAATTCAAGGGAATTCAATAGACATTTTGAAAAGAAGTACTTGACTAAGAGATATTATGAAAAGAAAATGAAAGAGTTCTTTGAACTCAAGCTGGGAAGTATGTCCATTGATGAGTATTAAAGAATATTCTTGGAGTTGTTGAAATATGTCCCCTTCATCAAGGATGATAAAATTAAAATTCAAAGGTATCTGAGTGGGCTGCCATCTTCCATCAGTGACAAGATCCAATACGATGGCCCGAAAACTATGTAAGAAACTATAAGGAGAACAAAATGCTTATATGATTAACATTGAGAAAAACCCACTTTTTGGATGGCTTGGGAAGACAAGAAGAAATTCAAGATGGATCAAAGGAAGAAGGGAACTAAGCCATCCTTTTTCAGAAATATCCCTCAAGGATAGCCAGGTTTTAGAGAACTCAAGAAGGATGAAGAAGGTTGGCAAATGCCAAGACAACCACCTATGGAATGTTGGGGTTGTAAATGAAATCATAGGTACATAATTTGCCCCCACAGAAATGACAAAGTGAGAGTTGTACATGTTGGCCCTTGACCAAGTTTTGGGATATCCTTGGTCAGGTTGACCTATTTTGGGACTTCAATAGCATGTCGAAGACAGAGCGAAAGACGAAGCAGAGATCGCGGGATCTCGGCCCATTTTTGGGTCCTTTTTGGGATTTGGGAATATGTAACGGGAATGGGATGTCGGCCCATGGGTTTACCCATGTTTAGGCCTATTTTGTATGTATAAATAGAAGGCTAGGCAATGTAAGAAGTAGTGGAATAGTGCGCAAGTGTTGTGCAAGTTGGCTAAGTGCTAAGAGTGGGATCTGTGTGATCAAGATTTGTAAGGCTTCGTGCATATTGTATGAAACTTGTAGAGCTAAGTGCAAGTCATTGTAAGAGACTGTGAAGGCTTTGTGCTGCAACGCAAGGAAGGAGGATCTAGAGAGCTGTGCAGATCTCCTGTCTTATGCGAAGTAAGGGTTTTTGGCTCTGTGCATGTAGATGACGGATCAAAGCTAATAAAGAAGAAGAGTTGGTGGACGTAGCCCCAGGGTGGGGGTGAACCACGTAAATACCGTGTTATTCTGCTCTGTGCGATGTTATGATGTGTTTATGTGTTATGTGTTAAGTTTTTTGATATAGATAGATAGATTTGTTTATGCTTTGTGCTTATGATGAATCTGGATGTTAGATCTAACATCTGTGAACTTGCTTAGTGCTTGAATCTGCTAGATCTGATCTAATTCCTTTGCTAAGTGCTTATATACATTAGATCAGGGTGAATGTTGCGATGCTCTGTTTTCTCTGCAGAGTAGATATTGGTTAGATAATGATGAACTAACGGTGCTAAGTGCTCTATTAAGTGTTATAATCACAGATCTGTGTCCCAACTAAGGTTGCAGACACTTGAGTCCTTCAACCACCCCTGCCTCTACCTCGGGTGAGACTTCATCTGCTTCGCAGGTGTTGCTGAAAGGGATGGTAGTTAGGGTTTTGTTGGTGTGTTGTTGTAGCGTTGAACTTTGGGTCTACCCCTATGTGCCAACAAATGGTTTCGTTGTCAGGAATGAAACTGTGATTATTGGGAACTGAAGAAGCTTTGTGCAAAGATCTGATCTGAAATTGTGAAAGCTCTGTACATAGATCTATTGCTCTAGTGCGCAGTACTCTACTAGTTTGGAAAGTTCTGTGCTAAGAAAAAGAAGTATGATCTGAATAAAAGAGGTAAGATCCAGAAGCTTTGTGCCCTAAGAAAGGTAAAAGTGAGAATTCTTGATTAAAAGAGGTAAGATCTGAAAGCTCTGTGCTCTTATAAAGGTAAGAATAGTGAAAAAGTTCTAGATTTGAAAGCTTTGTGCTCTGTAGAAGTAAGATTAGTGGAAGTTTTTGTTTCAAAAGTATGAATCTAGGTATGTTTGATAGATTTTGTCCTAGCTTGAAAACTAGAGTATTAATAGACGAAAGAAGATTTGATATGTCTAGATCTGATAAGAATAGTGAAAAATATGTTATACCTATGCATAGAAAGGGTATTTGGACTAATAAGTGTATGTAGGATCCTAGAAAGAATTTTTTGCAGGTTAGCTACCAGGATCCTGGTGCGCAATACAAGAAAGGTTGGGAATCATTTAAACGAAAGAGAGGATTAACCCTTTGTTATAGTTGCAAAAAACCCAAACATTTTGCTAAGGAATGCCCTGGGAGAAGACCTAGTTGTCTTTGTTGTGAAGCTATGGACCATGAAGTTTTGGATTGCCCTAGAATGATTGCTAAGGTTGAAAAAATGAACATGAGACAAGAAAACCCTAAGGCAGATCTAGAAACTAAGATTATGACAGAATCCCATAAAGAATCAGAGACTATATTATTGCAAATTAAAGAAACCCTGAATGACCACTGACATATCAACTTATCAGAGATATTCAAAGAAAAAGAATGCCTTGAAGCAAGAATAGGAGACTTCGACATTGACTGTGTTCTAGATGAGGAAACACAGGTGAATATCATGATAGAGAAAAGTTGGGAAGCTATAGGGAATCCTACTATGATTCCTTCACTAGGAGGAATAAAACTATTCAAAGGAAAGTTGATAAACCTATGTGGAAAGCTCACCCAGATACCTATGAATGCCAACGGAACTTCGACAGAGGAAGATTTTGAGATTATTAAATTTATCGAGAATAGTGCCCCATTTACCATGCTACTAGGAAAACCTTGGATTGAAAGAGATCAGACCAGGAGGAAAGAAGAAGAAGAAGTTTTAGAACAGAAGAAGCAAGAGTTAAAAGAATTCATGACTAGAAGGATCACACACTTGATTGTAGAACAGAAGAACATATCAAAGCCATTTAACACCAGAGACCTGGATGTCGAAGTTGCAAGAACACTAGAAGAACCACTGAAGATTGACGTACCTATTCCAGAGGAAGAAGAAGGGTTACCCTTGAATCTTAGGAAAGAATCTCAACAGTGCGAAGTAACTATGCCAAAAGAAGCTAAGGATCATGATGGAAAGAGGAACACCGAGATGAAGCTCACTAGGAAGAAGGCTAGAAAGCTAAGTAAGAAGCGAGCTAAGATCAACAACTTGCATAAGGTTCCTGAGGAAACCTCGCAGAAGAAAAATTTGCAAAATTGAAGCTTTGCCGGGATATCAGAACAACGATGCATGGCACTTCGCCATAGCAAAGCAATATAGTCGTTGGGGCCATTATAACCGTTAGATCAATGCTCTGAATGGATAGAAAGCCATTTATGGAAATCCAACTCGCCATCCGACTGGTGGGACCGCTCCATAAGAGACAGAACATAGTTAATGAAGGCTTCATACCCATTGCAAGAAACTCGTTGTCGAGTTACCTATTTATCCCATCGCGCCATGCACCGAGAACACTTTTGCCAATTGAGAATTTGAGCCCGCAGACTAAGTTGCTTTTATATAGTGATCATCACACTCTTGTTGCCTATCCTATTACAGTGTCTAAGTTATTCCCCAAACTCGAGATTGTTAACCCCGAGTATGTATGTCGGACGAGTTGAGCATTGCTGAGAAAATTGTTGAAGAATTTTTTTATCGACCTCATGACTGAAAGAGTCATGTTGATGTCCACAGGTATACAAGCATCATCCACGAGAGGACCGCTAGCCTCTCCATCCATCGCTCACAGAGCCAGACCATCCCGACCATCTAATGAAAAGCAAGGCAAGCACAGGGATGATCTAGCGAATGCTAAATTGATCCTGACCATCTTACCCACCTATCTACCACCTCTGAGCGACACAATAAATCGAGACAACGTGCCTAAAGATTTTGAGTACGCCTTGGTCACTGCGTACCTCCTGAAGGGGATACACATAGTTTGGGCAGACCAAGATAAGATTGTAGCGTTGAAGTTTAGCGACTACAACCTCGGGGATCACAAAGTTTACAACATGCTCGCCCCACATAAGTACCTAACCTTGCCTAAGGGGAAGAATTCAAAGATAATCCCCCAGACGTGGACCCATAACTTCGCGCAATCCACCCTACTCAATGTCATGAAGATTCCTGACTTCAAACGACACCAGCAGGTGAATGCATGTGTCAAACTACCACTGTCTTGTTACCATGGAGGTTACTTGTGGCTAAATTGTCGTATAGCAGTTGATCCGACGCTGATCAATTGGATCATGGGTTAAGTATGCAAGGACCTTATCCACAATATTTTTACCCCGAAAAAACCATGGATCGCGCTCTAGCACAGCGGATCAAGGACACTTATGGCGATGTCGAGAAGGGCATGCGAGGCTACAAGGTAGCCTCTATCTAGAGTGGCGCAGTGCACCTCGCCTGCCAATTGATTGCAGGGAAGTTAGTACGAAAAAACCGACCCACCCAAGTCATTGGTTTTGGAGTCGACCTCGCAGGGAAGTGTGCAGAAGGACTTCAGATGAACTAGGCGAAGTACCTGGTGAACCAATTAGAACTTGACTGCAGAGAAGCCCAGGATCAAGGATATGAATTTCATTTCAGCTGGCTATTGATCCTGATCACTTTTATTGCCTGGGAGATGACAGAAGGTGCGACCTTCCCGGACATCAAGCCTTTCGAACCATTGGCCGCGAAGTTCAGTACACTATGGTACTCAAGTGATATGAATAAATAGTGGCAGTCCAATGTTGTTTTTCATACCTATTAGAACCAGTTGAAGACAACCATCCAGTCCAAACCTCGCATCACTCCGAACACTCTACACCGGTTCAGGCCCTTGATAAAGTTCAACACAGATCGACATTTTATTTACATCACAACGCGTGCTGACGGACACAAGCAACAACTCCAATCCTACTATAAGCTAACAGAGGAGGACTTGGAGGAGATCACCAAGGACTGGTTGGTGGACCTCCTCATTCTAGCAGAACTTGTGGAGATATCTGACATTGATAGCCCATAAACTACGCAGGATACACCCGGACCTAGCAGGACAAAGAAAATTAAGAGGTTTAGGATTTAGACAGTGCATCTGTGAAGACTGCTTCCATCTCATCAGAGTAAGGAGGTGATGGTGAAGAGTTGAATGCCAAAGAGGTTGAACAACAATAGGGTGACGAGGCTAATCCCTTGAAGAAAAGGAAAGGTTTGCCTCTGAAACATTCCTCCTGGAAGAAAACAAAGGCCACCATGACCACGATGTAGACCGTCCTCACCTCTGATGACTTCGACTTCCTCATAGAAGCCCTATAAGATGCTTCGCTGGAAATAGCAGAGAAACAAGAAGCAAAGCAAGAGTTGTTGTATGATCGAATTAAGACTGAAATCTGAGGGGTACAACAGGCCCTACAGTCTAGCCGCACAGTCTCCACTGTGTCAGGGGAACCAGAATTGGGAGATGAGCCAGCTCAACTCCACTGCCTAGCTGATATAGTCAAAGCTAGTCTTCAACGAGCACAAGAAGAAACAACACAAGCCACCTAAGCTTTGACACAAGTACAAGGAGTCCTTGTAGAGCAACACAGTGCCGCAGAATGGGAAAAGCTTGCTCTCCAAGCGAATTTTGATGAAGAAAAAGCCCAACTATAGCAAGAAAAGGAACAGTTGCTCGCGGAGCAACTCAAAGTAACAAAAATGGTCAACATAGCACTTCACTTTGTGACAATCGTAGAAGTAAAGGCCGAAGAGCTAGTTCACAACAAGTAGCGCAAATTGAAGAAGTGATCTAGCAACTACAACAACGCATAGAAGATTTGGAGCTACGCACGGTTCCCAAGACCCCTCAAGATGTAAGAGGCCAAAGGGAAGCAACCGCCAGGAGTGCAGTTGAGAGGCTCAAGGCTCTTACCCTGGAATGCAAGCAACTCACTGATCGTAGTGCGCTGGCATATGAACGACTCGTTGAGAGTCCAGAATTAAGAGCACTAGAGTCGCAACTCCAAGAGGAGAAGTACCAAGCCAAAAAGATACAAGCGCAGCTGAAGTCCCTGTCAGCTATGGAAAGAATGAAGCGCTCCCAAGAGAAACACACTGCACAACAACAAATCCATACTATATAGAGAAGAGTTATGGAGATAACTTAGAAACTCCAACTTGTGCAAGATAAGGCCTATCAGTTGTTTACAGAGGTAGAAGGCCAAAGAGCAGAGCTAGAGCAAGTTGTCACTACATTAGAACAACATCTAGAGGGACCTATTAATGATACAGTCATCCACGAGTTTGTTGAAAAGGAGGTCGTAGCACAACAGCAGGTCGAAGCAACTTGAGGTGTTCGAAGCAGAACTAGTCAGACCATAGTGACTCGGGATGAGTCACAGGTGAGTGTTGGGGGCTTGTTGGCCCTTGACCAAGTTTTGGGAGATCCTTGGTCAGGTTGACCTATTTTGGGAGTTCGACAACCTGTCAAAGATGGAGCGCAAGATGAAGCAAAGATCGCGGTATATCGACCCTTTTTGGGGTCCTTTTTGGGATTTGGGAATATGTAACGGGAATGGGATATCGACCCATGGGTTTACCTATGTTTAGGCCTATTTTGTATGTATAAATAGAAGGCTAGGCAATCTAAGAAGTAGTAGAATAATGCGTAAGTGTTCTGCAAGTTGGCTAAGTGCTAAGAGTGGGATCTATGTGATCAAGATTTGTAAGGCTTCGTGCATACTGTATGAGACTTGCAGAGCTAAGTGCAAGTCATTGTAAGAGACTGTGAAGGCTTTGTGTTGCAATGGAAGGAAGGAGGATCTAGCGAGCTGTGCAAATCTCATGTCTTATGCGGAGTAAGGGTTTTTGGCTCTGTGCATGTAGATGACGGATTGAAGCTAATAAAGAAGAAGAGTTGGTGGACGTAGCCCCAGGTTGGGGGTGAACCACATAAATACTGTGTTATTTTGCTTTGTGCGATGTTCTGATATGTTTATGTGTTATGTACTAAGTGTTTTGATATAGATAGATAGATCTTTTTATGCTTTGTGCTTGAATCTAGATGCTAGATCTGACATCTGTGAACTTGTTTAGTGATTGAATCTGCTA